>BCLH01000542.1:88298-136312 GCA_001602315.1 Zoysia pacifica | reverse complement strand
TCCCGGTGGACATGCGTGCGACGGCCGTGCTCCTGGCGGACACGGCGAACGCGACCCTTGGTGCGACCCGCGCATCGACCGCGAGCTGGAGGCCCAGCGACTGCGAGAGCAGACGGCACAGCTGGAGGCTCAAATAGAGTACAACCAGCGATACGGTGGATGGGACGATGACGAGCGCAGCCTTCACAGGCGGCGTGGCTCTCCTTCCCTGAACCGACGCCATGGTCACCACGGCTACTAGACCGTCGTCAGAGACGCCGGTGCCGGTGGTGGATGGCCCTTCCTCACCAAGACCAACTACGCCGAGTGGTCTATGGTAATGAGTGTGAAGCTTCAGGTGCGGCACATGTGGGAGGCGGTCCGATACGACGACATCGACTACGACGAGGATCGACAGGCGCTAGAGGCCCTCCTTGCTGCAGTCTCGCCTGAGATGCAGTCTTCGTTTGCTTGCAAGCGTACTGCTAAAGAGGCCTGAGACGCCATCGCTGCGGCGCGTATCGACAGCGATCGAGCCCGCAGGTCCACGCTCAAACACTGCGCAGGGAGTGGGAGAGCCTGGCTTTCAAACCGGGTGAAGACGTCGATGACTTTGTTCTCCGTCTTAACACTGCTGCAGAAGTTCGCGCAGTACGACGACGACACCATCGACGAGAAGAGAGCTGTCGAGAAGCTCCTCCACTGCGTTCCCGAGAAGTACAAGTAGATCGCTCGCTCGATCGAGTCTCTGCTGGACCTCTCCAGGATGTCGATCGAGGAGGCGATAGGTCGCCTCAAGGCCGTCGACAACGACGAGCCACAACCTCTCAGAGCCTGTCATCATTGGCAGAAAGCTCCATTTCACTCAGGAGCAGTGAGGGACCCGTCAAGGTGATCGAAGCCTTCTTCCTCGACAAGCCGCCGTAAGCGCGGCAAGCCGCGCAAGGCGCGTGGACGTGCCGAGGGTGACGCCCGCGGAGGCGCCTAGGGCAGCACGAGACGAAATATGCCGCAACTGTGTCAGGCCTGGCCATTGAGCCAGGGATTGTCGACAGCCGAGGCGCGGCCAGACTAACGTCGCACAGGCTGAGGAGGATCCGGCTCTGCTCCTAACACACGGGAGCATCAAACTACCTCCAGCAGCATCGACCGCAACAGCTCTCCTCAACCTCGACGAGCCGAGGGCACACACCTTCCTCGATGACGGCTCTAGCGACAAGATCGACGGCTGGTTCCTCGACAGTGGTGCCACTCACCACATGACAGGTCGCAGAGAGTTCTTCTCCGACCTGAACGTCGACGTGCGCAGCTCCGTCAAATTTGGCGACTCTTCGACTGTGGACATCAGGGGCATTGGCTCCATTGTCCTCGTCGCCAAGACAGGCGAACACCGACTCCTCACCAGGGTTCACAAAACCGCTCAAAACCGGCCGGTTTTCGTGGTTTTCGGTGAAACCGGTCCGGACAGGTTTTACAAACCGGTCGGTTTTCGTTTTAAAATTTTAAAAAAATTTGAAAAATTGAAATAATTCGAAATAGCGAAAACCGGTAAAACCAGTTGGTTTCAAATTTTGAAATCTGTTACTGTAGCAAACCGGTGAAACCGGCCGGCTTACCGGTGAAACCGTTCGGCTTATCGATGAAACCGACCGGTTTACTGTAAGAAACCGTTCAAATTTTGAATTTTCGATTTGGAGCGGTTTTTGACCGATTTTTCCGGTTTTCGCGGTTTTCGTAAAACCGGTCCCGACCGGTTTTAACGGTTTAAACAAAATATTAAACCATGCTCCTCACTGGAGTCTACTTATCCCCGCACTAAAGAACTCCATCATCAGCGTGGGCCAGCTGGATGAGAATGGCTCGTGCGTGGAGATCAAGTATGGAATCATGAGGATCTGAGACCGCTATCGTCGCCTTCTTGCCAAGATAAATAAAGTCATCAATCGCCTCTACGTTCTCAATGTGCAGGTGACGCAGCCCGTATGTCTCGCAACCCGCTGCGATGACAACGCCTGGTTGTGGCACGAGCGCTTTGGGCACCTCCACTTTGAGGCCCTGAAGCAGCTTGACGACAAAGAGATGGTGCAAGACATATCGCGGGTCAAGTATGTGGAGCAGCTCTGCGACACCTGTGTCCTCACCAAGCAACGGCGACTCCCATTCCCTCGTCAAGCGAGTTTTCGCGCCAAGAAAAAGTTCGAGCTGGTGCATGGCGACCTCTGCGGTCCCGTGACATCGGCCACACCTGAAGGCCGACGCTACTTTTTGCTACTCGTCAACGACGTATCCCGCTACATGTGGGCATACCTCCTCGACACCAAGAGGGGGATGCCGGCCATCTTTTGGAGAGAGGCAGTGGTGACAGCCGTCTACATCCTCAACCGCTCGCCCACCAAAGAGCTCGGCGGCAAGACGCCGTACGAGGCTTAGCATGGACGCAAACCGGCAGTTGCCCACCTGTGCGTCTTCGCCTGCCTCGCGTTCGTCAAGGAGCTTGACCACGTCGGCAAGCTCGACGACAGGAGCACTCCGAGAGTGTTCATCGGCTACGCGGAGGGCACGAAGGCCTACCGCATCCTTGACCCGAAGACAACGCGTGCGCACGGCGCACAACATTGTGTTCGACGAAGGGCGAGGTTGGGCGTAGGGCAAGATGGTGGACGACGGCCTGACTCCGACGTACGACGACTTCACCGTCGAGCACGCCCACATCGAAGGAGCTGAGGGAGTGGGCAGCTCTTCTTCGCCAAGCGCGCCTACCCCAATCCCCGAGCCTCCACCGACTCCAGCGACTGTGACGTCGGCTGCGACGAGTTCCCCACCGCCACCACCACAGCCGGTCACGCCACGCTCTCCAGCACCGACAGCTACTCCAGACACGTCTACACCAGCACCTGCTCATGTCGAGCACAACCCGGTAGAGTTCGCTACTCCGCTCCCTCACAACGAGGAGGGTGTCGACGCGTACCACGACGGCGAGCCGTTGAGATATCGCACGATGGAGGACCTTCTCAGCGAAGCACCGGTGCCGGGACTGGTACCTCACGACCTAGAGGCACAGTTACATCTTGCGTGCGACAACGGCAAACCTCGCTCCTTCGCTGAGGCTGAGAGACGCGACATGGCGCGCCGCGATGAAGCTAGAAATAGATGCGGTTGAGAGAAACCGTACTTGAGAGCTTACTGACCTTCCTCCTGGACACCGCGCGATCACCCTTAAGTGGGTGTTCAAGCTAAAGAAGGATGAAGCCGGTGCCATCGTCAAGCATAAAGCTCGCTTGGTGGCACACGGGTTTGTGTAGCAGAAGTAAATCGACTTCGACGATGCCTTCGCTCCCATTGCACGGATGTAGTCCGTGCGTCTCCTTGCGCTGGCTGCCCAGGAGGACTGGCGCGTCACCCACATGAATGTCAAGTCAGCGTTTCTCAACGGCGACTTGAAGGAGGAGGTCTACATGCACCAGCCGCCGGGATTTGTCATCCCCGACAAAGAGGGCAAGGTGCTGCGCCTGCGCAAAGCCCTCTACAGCTTGCGGCAGGCACCACGGGCGTGGAACGCCAAACTGAATTCCACGCTAAAGGGGATGAGTTTCGAGCAAAGCCCGCACAAGGCGGCCATCTACCGGCGGGGCAACGGCGGCAATGCCCTGCTGGTGGGTGTTTACGTCAACGACTTGGTGATCACGGGCACCAAAGATGCGGAGGTGACAGCGTTTAAGGAGGAGATGAAGATCACCTTCCAGATGAGCGACTTGAGGCCTCTCTCCTTCTACCTGGGGATAGAGGTGCACCAGGACGACTCCAGCATCACACTTCGATAGACCGCCTACGCCAAGCGCGTCGTTGAGTTAGCTGGGCTCACCGACTGCAACCCAGCTCTTACTCCGATGGAGGAGAGGCTGAAGCTTAGCCGTGACAGCACGACAGAGGAGGTGGATGCCACGCAGTACCGACGCCTTGTGGGAAGCCTTCGCTACCTCGCCCACACGCGGCCAGACTTGACGTTCTCCGTCGGCTATGTCAGTCGGTTCATGCAGCGACCGACGACGAAGCACCAGCAGGCCGTCAAAAGAATCATCCGCTATGTTGCGGAGACTCTTGACTACGACCTCCACTACCTGAGGTGTCCCGGGGCGGCACATTTCGTCGGGTACAGCGACAGTGACCACGCCGGCGACATCGACAGCAGCAAGAGCACGAGCGGGGTGCTCTTCTTCCTCGGCAAGTGTCTTGTTAACTGGCAGTCGGTCAAACAGAAGGTGGTAGCCTTGTCCAGCTGCGAGGCTAAGTACATAGCGGCTTCCACCGCTTCAACTCAGGCGCTCTGGCTCGCTCGGCTGCTTAGTGATCTCTTTGACAGAGAAGCTGAAGCAGTGGAGCTCAGGGTGGATAGCAAGTCCACTCTGGCCTTGGCAAAGAACCCTGTCTTCCACGAGCGCAACAAGCATATCAGAATAAAGTACCACTTCATTCGAGGCTACTTGGAGGAAGGGAGCGTCAGGACAAGCTACATCAATACCAAAGACCAACTTGTGATTTTCTCACCAAGTCCTTTGGTAGGATCATGTTTCAGGAGCTTCGCGCCAAGATTAAGATGATTCAAATCTCTTAGAAGACGATGCACAAGACTTAGGAGAAGAATGATGGAATAAGTCTAGTGCAGGCGCTTTATGCTTTACGCTTTTCGCTTTAGCATTTTAGACTACCTTTTCAGCTTTATGCTTTAGCATCTTAGACTAGCTTTTTAGCTTTATGATTTAGCATCTTAGACTAACTTTTTCAGCTTTATACTTTAGCATCTTAGCATATGCTTGGCTACTCACTAGCCTATATATATATCCCCAACCCCTCAAATTGGTCATGGCGTTCTAGTGAGTAAGAAACATGGAGAAAATTGTTCCAAGACTGAGTGTCATCCCTCACAATGCGAGTATTGTCCCTGACACTCTTAAGCAATAAAACGCTCGATTTGTTGCTCGCGGCTTTCAGAAGGGGCACGATGAGATATTTGCTCCAATCGCTCATACGACCATGGTTCGCACTCTTCTGGTTGTTGCCTCTATGTGGAACTGATCTATTTCTCAGCTTGACATTAAGAATCCTTTTCATAATAACGAGCTTCGTGAGGTTGTCTATATGCATCCCCCTACAAGGTACTCTGTTCCTTAAGGTTCAGTTCGTCGCCGTCATCGTTCCTTGTATGGCCTTAAGCAGGCTGCCAACTCTTGTTTGAGCGTTTCTCTTCCGTCTTTCTAGCTATTGGCTTCTATGCTAGTAACCATGATCATGCGCTCTTTGTTCACTATTCTCCTCGAGGTCGTACTCTCCTCCTATATGTTGATGATATGATTATTACAGAAGATGATTCTCAGTTTATTGTCATTGTTAAGGCTCGGTTTAGTGAGCAGTTATTGATGTCCGATCTTTGAGCTCATTGGTATTTTCTTGGGATTGAGGTTCCATCCTCTCTGACTAAGGAGCGTACATAAAGACTCCCATGGATCTTAACCTCTAGCTTCATCCCACTAATGGTCACCCCCTTGAGGATCTTACTCGCTATCATCATTTTGTTGGAAGTCTTATCTACCTTGGTGTCTGTTATGTGCGCCAGGCAGACTTTTGAGCTTGGTACTGTAGCAACTGCGCTACTGTAGATGTTCGTGTACTGTAGCGGTCCCGCTACTGTAACAGATCCGTTACTGTTGGCACGCGCAGCTAATTAGGATAAAGATTTGTTGGGGTTTGTTAGTAGTTAGGATAAGGATTTGTTAGAGTTTGTTAGTAGTTAAGAGTTAGACCTTAATTATAGCAGAGTAGTTCTTTAAGTGGTTAGGAAAAGAGGCTATTTAAGCAGATGTAATCGTGAGGAGAAATGCAAGCAATAAAAAATATTAATTCTTTAGTCTACCTCAATTCTTCTAAATCTCATCCCCTTCACCATAGGGCGCAGAGATAAAACCTCGGCCAGTTACCAATCCTACCTACGAGCTACGCAGCCAAAGGCCTGCAGTCTTGGGTGCCGACGCCTTTGACAGTGTCACTTGTCCTGATATCTCTAATGGAGTATATATGCTTAGTCAATTTGTTTCCGCTCCTACTCACACCCACTGTAGTCACTTTCTTCGTGTTCTATGCTATCTGCATAGCACTTGCTCCTGTTGTCTATTCTTTCCACGCTACAGTTCCTTGAGTCTTAATCTGATGCTATTTGGGCTAGTGATACTTTAGATCGTTGGTCTATCTCTGCTTACTGTGTTTTCTTGGTGGTTCTTTCACTGCTTCGAAGACAAAGAAGCAGATTGCAATATCTCGTTCTAATGCTGAGGATGAGTTGCGCGCTATGGCATTGTTGACAGCGGAGCTCTGTTTCTATTGGTTACGATGGTTACTTGAGAATTTTAGTGACAGGACTGACACCACTTGAATCTGATAGTACAGGTGCTATGGTTATCCGGGATCCGGTGAAGCATGATATCTCCGATCACATCGGTGTGGATGTCTTCATTACCAAGGCTCAGGTGGTTGATCTTCGTTACGTGCTTTAAGAGCTACAAGTTACAGACTTCTTCACAGAAACACAGACTAGAGCACATCATAGTTTTCTTCCTCTACAAACTAAGGCCCTGTTTGGAATACAAGACCCGCAAAGGAAATTTCTCAGGACACCGTTCCTCCAGAAGGGAAAGAATGAGCGCGTTTGCAATGGAGGAATTCTGCTTCCAATCCTGTGGAAAGGAACGCCAGCGCAAGTGATTTCATGGGAATGGAAAAATGCAGTCGGAGCCAAGGGAATCATCTAGCGTGTGCTTTCTCTCTCCTTCCAGCTCCTACTCTGAATCTCTCCATGGCGAGGTGAATCCTCTCTACCATATCTTTTTCTCCGGTACCTTTCCTTGCTCCTCCATCTATCGATGCACCGCAGCTTGAGCTCATGTTGCTAATCCACCAAAATCGAATCTGGGCCCGCTGTAGCTCAGAGCTTATGTGCCGCTGCTTGGAAGAAGCAAGAGCTCGCCTAGCTTGCTGCTGCTCCCCCCCCCCCCCCCACTATGGATAAGATGGGGATTTGGTTGATTAGCCATGTCCATTAGGCAAAGAAATGGAAGACAAGAAACTAACGGTCGTATAAAGGAGAAATGAGACACATGCTTTGTTTTTTTCTCATAAGATGCACCATGTCAAAGAATAAATTATTAATTTCTATATTAATTTAAGCACTAATGAGTGCATTAGTGCCTTCTAAACATTACTTCTATTAATTTTAACTTCAAATTCCTGTAATTTCATTCCTACAATAAAAACACAAAAAGTACTCAATTCCTTTATTTTCAATTCCCACGGTTTTCTCATTTCTTCATTCCTGCATTTTCTACATTCCTACATTTTTTCTTGTTCCTACGTTTTTCATTCCTGCATTCCAATCAAGCCCTCAGTGTTGTTGATCCACCATGAGTTTGAGAGGGGTGTTAGAGATACTGTTATAGTTATATTTTATGTTATTATCTCTTTTGTATTTCCCCATTGTATGAGAGATTTTGTGCATATTGTGCGACCACATGTACTCTATTTATATGGAGCCATTGGCCTACTGGGAATACAAGTTTAGTTTTCCCTAACAAAATTGGAAATTGTTATAATCATTAAAATAAAAAGAAAATGTTCACAAGTAAAGAAGAAAAAAACTATTAACTATAATTGCGCTAATTTACCTGGCATCCCCTGGATAATCATCGGAACGAGATGGAGGAGCGCAGAAAATAACATATGGGACCTTCTGAGGAATAGTGGAACCCTTCAAGGAGGGAATAATGCCTATATCTTCTAACTCACTGTGATGATCGGTGCTTGCAGTCTGGCCAAAAACTTTGCAACCTGGATGCTCCTATAGTATAAAATGTTATCATGTTGAAGATATACTCAACATTGCTTCAACACCGGAAGTTACTCACTTAAAGCCTCACAAAACTCATAGAACAAAAGCATTCATGTAATAGATGATAAAGATTATGTTCCACACTTCCACTAAAACGAGTCTTTTCCTCAAAAAAAAAAAAAAACTGTAATACACAATACAACTGTAATACCATTTTTAGCATATACACAAAGTAGTTGAGATGGAGATGAACCAATTTATATTTATAAATAACATCTACACTAATACAACTGCAGACCTAAAACTGGTTCTGCATCATCAATTTAAAATGCTGCTCGTTGGGACTAACCACAGCTAGTTATACCTTTTGCCACTTCTCGGCGACGATTCGCCCAAGCACACCAGGCCCCACAATCAACAAATCATTACGACCAACAACACTAGTATCACCCATCTCAGGCCCTTTATCATGAGATATCCCTGGGAGCAGCAAAATAAATGGAATTATTAGTTAAATGAATTATAATTTCTCATATGGAGATAAAGAACATGCCACGGGAGCCATTACATCACACTACATTGTTCTCAGAACAGGTAAAGTTATTAAGCAAGTTTGTTAAATGTCGCTTCATAATCAATAGTTCAGTGGCAATTGAGACTACAATTTTAAATTAGTATGATAGATTTATTTTTAAGATAAGATCATGTGAAATATCCTAGATAAAATTGATTAAGCATAACCTGGAGTACACTAGATGCAATGTAGTAAGCATAGCCGGAAGCATACAAACTATTAAACAATTTTTGTGTGAACACTGACAGACACCAATAAGAATTAAGAGATACCCCAAATACAACTACTTGCTGAGAGTTTTGTAGCAGTGATGTGGGTAGAGTTCCATTTCAAGACATTTGACAATTGCAGCTCAACCCCACACGAAACCAAAGCAGGTTTCGAAAAACTGAGTTCCATCCCATGTAATTAATCAATTGACGGTGCAGGCTAGGATAGGCATGATAGACCCTGCGAAAAGGGAAATGAAAAAAAAAAGGGGAGGGGGGGGGGGGGGGGGGTTTGCAGGGGAGACGTGAGATGGTTACCGAGGGAGGCGGTGACGACGGCCACACGACGGGTGAGCGGGAGAAGGCGAGCCGGCCGAGCAGATGGAGCCGGTTTCCAGGAGAAGGATGAAGAGGTGGATGAATAGAAGGCGGAGGAGGAGGCGCGGCAGCGGCAGGGCAGCTTCGAGGCGGGAGACCAATGGAAGTAGACCGTGGCAGCGGGTGCGGTCATCTCGTCGGCGAGGTTGCAGGCGACGATGGTGATTAGATATGGCGGAGTCGGATTGCAGATTTTCATGGTGCCTTTCTACGATTACAGATTTTGTGGCAAGCTGGGTTAACAAAACCGTGTCACAGTTTTCGGTGCAACAGATGATCAGTTTTTATTTTAAAAATTTTGAAAAATTCGGAATTTTAAAATATCGGTGGGTGAAACCAGTGAGCTTCAAATTTTAAAATCTAAAAATTATGAAAGTCGAAGTAATTCATCGATAAACTGATAAAACTACTCAATAAATCGGACAAACCGATAGGTTTGTAACATTTTGTCCGAATTTAGTTCAAATTTAAATTTTTTATTTGAAGCGGTTTTTAATCTGTTTTTGTGATTTTCGACAAACTGATCCCCTGATCCCCACTGAAGTTTTCCTGTTCAATCACTGACAAAAATCCTGATTGCAAGTCTCCGATTTACTTCCTCAGTCTCTATTTCTTTCTTTTACACGTTTCACATTTAGTCCACCTTTCCAATGCAAAAAATTTTCTATGAAATTGAATTAATTACTATAAAATTTCTGTGTGATTGATATGAAATTTCTAGCATCATAGTTACCATATTTGACCAATCGTTCATAACAGGGCGGTTTCTACATATTTGAGGTCCGAGTGCAAAATATAAAATAGAGCCTTAACATTTGAAAGTTTATATGACTAAAATTAGTAGATTTAAATTTTATTTCCAAACAGATTTTTAATATTTTTAAATTTTAACTTATACAAAACCTGCTAATTTGGAAATTTTATAGCGTTACAAAAGTTACAATTTACCGAGCGTCTGATGCATATTTATTTGCATTTTGTTTGCCGGAGTTTATTTCAATTGTTTCAAATTTGAATCTTTTCCCTTAAACCATAAAATTAAGGAAATGCTCAAATCTTTTTTTCCTCAACGTGGGCCGCTCTCCACCTTCCTTTTTTCCCTTCCCAGCCCACTCGCACGTTACCTTGCGCCAGCCCAGTAGCACTGGCCTTGCACTGTTCATCTTCTTCCTCCCTCCCTCTTTTTCTCTCTCACGCAGCACCTGCTCAATGCCTACACTCCACAGTTTCCCAGCACAAGCTGCCCCTAATACTCCTCTGTTCTGCGCTGCTGTGCTACGCTGTCGCGTCTCGACGTCGCCGCCAATCAACACCGACGGTCACGTAGGTTGGGTCGCAGCCACAGTCCTCATCTAGCGCAAGACCTGCTTAAACTTGCGAATTGTGGACCCCAGTTTTTTGGGCCCAGTTTCGTTGCCCACCTTGCCCCTGCTAAGTGACGAGCCTGTTTATAATAAAACAAATTAGTCATGTTTAAAACACCTTTTATAACAAAACTAAGATATTTTTACAAATTTGTAAAATAAAACTGAGTCAAACAAAAGTCCAATGTGTCAAAAAAAAAATTAGAGGCAAAGGTAGTAGCTAAAATAGAAAGATGTGAATGATTTGTTAAAACATTATTTTACCTATTTCTCAATTTTAGTGTAAAATAGAGAAATGTTTCAAATGATTCAGATTCTAATCAAGGTTTTGGTTGAGATTTAAAGTAATTTACGGCAGAATCTTAAACGTACGGGCTTTCTCAGTGCAATATCGGCCCACGCTGTCACACGCACACCCTGATGACAAATATTTTACTCGCTCTAATAATAATAACACAGTTAATTTTATCATCTTTGATCATAATCTAATTAAAAATTAATAAATGTTATAAATTTATTTTAATTTACTTTATTATTAATGGTACTAGTTCCAATGTTTGTGTTAATACTATGGTCTAAAAAAATATTAACTTAAGAAATAATATATTAATATTAAAATAAATTTGTTTTATTTTCCAACAAATTTCTTTAGATTTTATATATTTGTTTTGGGTAATTGTATTTTGTTAACTAACAATTATTCGTGTGGGCTTAAGATTTGTAAAGATTCAGAAAAACTCATCCGTTAAATTTGTAAGAAGTGTCTGTTGAGATATTTCATCCGTTAGATCTTTAAAAAAGAATAACTCTGATTATATTTTCCGTGTACACGCAGCCTACCTCATCTCTATTGGAGACATTTTGGCAAGTGTATGTCAAAAAGAAAAATTATATTTTTTAAAGAGAGATTTGAAACACCAATAATAATTTTACACTGTGAATAGACAGATATGTTTCATGAACAAACATCGTATATACATTAAGGCTAATTTCTTTTGGGTTGAATATGTTTCATGAACAAACATCGTATATACACCAAAAATAATATCTATGGCATCTAAGGAGTGTTTGTAGTCCTCCGCTGGTATCCGATAAGAATAGACGAAGAAGGAGGCTGCATCACAGGATGGGCAGGCCTCAAGATCATTACACTCATAAAACCAAAATTAATTGTTAATAGTCCAATGTCCATGCTCCAGTATGGCGCAACACGATTTGATGATCCGCAATATCCGATCCTAAGCAAATAGTAGCATTAAACTAAAAAAATTTGAAGTGGGATATAAGTTGTACGATGATTGTGTGTACTCACAGTCACAATATGGTGCATGCCGCCAGCTTTAGAGCTTTGTTGTCCCTGAGTAAACATGACCCACCTGTTGTAATCACAAAGACACATACAGAGGTGAGCCCAAACCTAAGCAATGCCTTATAAACATGGGAATTATCAAGTTAGCCCGACAGTAATCAGGGGTAGGAGCTTTCATGAATTATACAAATAAACAAGAAGCTGAAATGGTGCATGGAAATTTAGGTTCACTAACATAATACGAAAGGCTTACTAATTCAGTTTTTTAACCCTCGTTATTCACATGCTTCTGAAGGCCATCCAACAAGCACCTGCTAATGGAACAACTACCAACGGAGTGGACACAAATTTACAACAATGACAGCAAAGCCGGCCTTTTAAACTGTATCAAGTTGACCATAGGCTAGATACGAGAACAAAAAGAGCTAGCAGAAAAGTTAAATGATAGGTCAGATTTAAAAAGAAAAAAATAGAGACCAAAATAAGATCGAGAGTCAATGGGCTAGTGTCACATTGATCCATTCAGAAAAAAAAAATTACTGCAGCTAAGCATTTAGCCATTTAGATAACCTCAGTTTAAGCATGCATGAAAAAAAAACACTCGATAAGATAATAGATATCAAGAGATAGTATGGGCTTCCCCTAAAAAGATATTAAGAGACACATATAGTTTTATTTTTGTTACATTGCACATACTACTGAATTTTCCTCATGTATTTAAAATAGCATGCCTGTGAAGCATTATAAAAAATGTTATATACTCGTTAAATTTTAGTTGGTACAGATATATGGGCTGATCGCTGATTAATAACAGTGAGCGGACTTGTTTACATCAGGCAGATGAAGAATAATCTCAAAGAATTTATGTAGAGTTGACATAAGTAAACATTCACCCCATGATGACCGTTTCACATTTGAGCCAACTCTGTTCAAGGTACCATTCACAGCAGGTCCATCAAGAGATTCAGTAGAGGGTCCTACCATGGAACTACTTTTCTTCAACATGGCAGCAGAGAACCCAGCGGCAACGACCAGAATACTAAATACAAACATGGAGCATATACCGCTAGATGTTCTAAGCTGCTAGGTACACCAACCTCAGGTCGTATATCTAGAAATGATGCAGAGCCTACAATGTATTCTCTTATTCTCTGTGTAATATCAGCTCTTGACTGTAAGTTTTCAAGTGCAGCGCCCATAGCTCAAAAGAAAGAAAAAGAGAAGTTTATATGCACGGTGAATTCAATGTATGGAAGTCAGATAAAAAGATATTTAATGAATCAAACAAGTGCAATGTCAGAAATTAAAATACCACAGGAACGACAAACCATACTTAACTACGCTACTAATTTTACCTGAACTATCCCAAACGAAGCTATATTCTCAAAGCACAAAATATTGAGTTCCAATAACAAATATGAAGACCAAACCAATCATGAGGCATCAGTCCAGAAAATGGGGAAAAAACAGAAGTTTTTACCAGATATTCAACCCAAAAGAAACGGTTCCAACAACAAGCTCAGCAACATTTGTAACTGACTGTTTCACAAACCATATCATCATTCGTTGGATATGTTTCATGAACAAACATCGTATATACATCAAGGCTGAAAGAGAAATTACCCTTACCTGTTTAGGCAGTAGCTATTACGTGACCAGATTCAGCAATAGAACCATCAACGACATTCCTGCAAAAAAGGTAAGCTTCTTCTTCATGTAACAATAGAAAGTGCAGAGAACTTTGATAGCTGAAGCGATAATTTTATGAATATCCAAAAAGGAATGTATCACATTGACAATATGCAGTATAAAAGATCACATTTTTATGTGCTGAAGTTTGAATTACTAGATCAAAGAACCACATGGGATGAAAGAGACTGTGTATCAACGGTGTCGATATTTTAAAACCGAAGGGAGTAAATTAATTACTTCCTTTATCCTAGTAGAAATTTATTTTTGGAATTCGATTTTGACTAATTATTTTTTAAATTCAATTAACTTCATCAATATAAGATTTATTTTTCTATATTGACCATGAAAAGTATTTTTACAATTTTATATAAGTTAAATATAAATAAATTAATAAATTTATAAAAAAATATTGAGCAAAATCACGGTCAATGAATCATAAAGTAAGCTTCTCTTGGGACAAGGTTGTACTGTCTCTATCCCAAAATAAGTGTTCATTTAGGTTTTGTATCATCTAACTTTGACCAATGATTTTTATAGATTTGGTTTAACTTTAAAAACCTAACACTACCACAGATTAACACAAAAAAGACACTATCATTAGCGACACCACATAAAAAAGTTTGTACTTATAAGTATTTGTACTTTTAAATTCTTCATAGCAAATACTTTAAAAAATATACACTTATCCCATTCTCAAATTTATTTATAATAATAGAAATTATTAGTTAAAGACATGTCTTACTAAACTCAAATATATACTTATTTTGGGAAGGATGGAGTATGTTTTAGTATTTGTAATGAAATTTCAGTTCATTGCCGTAAACCAACCAAATTGACAAGAACCAATACCTTAACATCAGTCGACGTTTTTTTTCTTATTTTCTTAAATGAACATTGTTGGGATCATAAATTTTGGATACCTATTTCCCAGCTCAACTGGAAGGCCCAACTACGAAGAGAAACCTGTTATACTATGGACCCTTTCAAATTCCATGGACGACCCAGTTCAACAGTCTCGAAGCTGCGGTCCCACCATCTAAGAGTCAGAACCAAGAACCACAAGAAGACGCGGTCCGACCACCCGAGGGTCGGAACCATCCAAAGACACAATCCGATCGACACGATCCACAATCTGAGGGTTGGAACTGCCTTAATTCGTCTGACCCACCACCTTTGGCTAACCGAACGGCCAAAGTACCCGATAGGAAAAAGATTTTTGACACTGTTCAGCAAGCGCTGTGATGTGAACATGGTTCCTGATCTTTCATCAGGTCGTGGTAACTCTCGATTTGGCAAAGATGCGACACACTTATCGATCCGGCCTCAAATTAACACGATTCGAACCCCTCAATCACAACACCACTTCTCCTATGGTTATCAATCGTGCAACACCCAGTTGACCTCAACAAAAAAAGCCTAATCTCTACATGCGAATCGAAAAATGCAAGCAAAAACATGGAAGAACACAACTCATGTGTCAAATCTGAATTAAACTCACAAAATTAGAATCTAACAAACCGTCTAGCGGTGAAACTATTTTAGAACAATTAATATAGGTAAAACCTAAGTCTAATGATGGTGGCTACTATTTATATAGAGTTTAGAGCATCCTTAGAGGGCAAACTCTAATACTAACGGGCTCAGGAAGATACATGGCCCAAGAGCTAAAAGATGGTGTCCTAACACTCTGATAGATTATGGACGTTATATTATTTCAGTGATTCCCAGAGATATAGAAAGTATTTTGGCACATGATTAGATCCGTTGGTAAGCTTACTTTCTTAGCTTTCCATCTATAACTAGAATGTTTAAAACGGAGTTCGTATGCAACTTGGGCATCTATTTTAGTGTAGGCTGGTCTTGGAGTCCGACTAGGACTCTAAGACAGAGTTGGATTCAAACTCCTTATGGAATTCGATGTCCTTTCTTGTCTTGTGCATCTCCAAGTTATTTTCCAAATTTTTTTGCTCCTCTCCAATGTTCCTAATCATGATAAAGTTATTAGATAGCAATCTATTTTCAAAAAAAGAAAAACATGTGTTTAGAAACGAGCTCACCTGTAATTTCAACTGTCGTGCATGAGTTCTATCAATACTAATTTGAAGAGTGTTTTGTGTACCTAAAGGAGTGATATCCTCATCACACTGTCTACCAGACAGTGGAGGGAAAGTGATGTGGATATCATACCTTCTGATGAGGACTTAAATGAAAATATTCACGTAAGGTAGATTCGAACTACAAAACAGTACAAACTTGCAACGGAAGCCACAACTTCATATGGAATCCAATTTAGATCTCTAAGTAAATTCTGGAAAGCTCATGAAATCTACTTTCGAATGGATCCAACCTCACCTTTATACCATATCGAAGTTAGTGGCAATCGTCGTTTTAATATAGAAGGTGCTGTGTCACCTCAACTTGGGCTGTTGGCCCGTGTATTAAGTTGAGCCCATTAGGGGCACGTCCTAGGGTTTAAGGACGACCCCAGCACTCTGTGGTCATCCTCTACACTATTTAAAGGTCCAGCCGTCACCAAGAATACTTGAGTTTTCTTTTGTCATATTTTAGCTCTTGTGCAAACTTTTTGATCTTCAGTTGTGTCCAATAACCACCTGTTAGATAGCTTTTGAGAACCCCACATTTAAGAGATTTCAGTTTGCTATCTTGTTCTTACTTGTTTTTTGATTGCTTGCAGGAATTGATCTTCGTGATCAGATTGATCTTGCTGTTTCGGCGAGGTCAATAACCATTTCGGAGTTGATTCTGTGATTGCTAAGGCGTACACGACCTATTTATTTGTAGTCTGATAGTGAGGGTCGACTCTACCAAATCAATAGGTAGCACCTCACCGAAAGAACGGGCACCTGAAAGTGCTATCAAGTGGTATTAGCTTTCAGGTTGCTCGGTAAGATTTATCTCCTCTCATTTGTAGTTTCATTCATATTCTTACTGTCCACATAAAATCCAAGAAAAATACTTGATTCGTTCTTGCTGTCCTAGACGTTTTGGCCTTTGCATCTTCTTTTTAGTATTTTGCTTTGTTGAGTTTGTTGGGCACCTAAAGTGGTATCAAGTGGTATCAGCTTCTAGGTTGCTCGGTGAGATTTATCCCCTCTCATTTGTAGTTTCATTCATATTCCTACTGTCCACATAAAATCCAAGAAAAAATACTTGATTCGTTCCTGCTGTTTTAGACCTTTTAGCCTTTGCATCTTTTTTTTAGTATTTTGCTTTGTTGAGTTCATGCTGCATTGCGTCGGTCAGAATTGCTGTTTCAACCATATATTTACTTTTCATAATCATTTGATTCAACTTTCCATATATCTTTTGTCTGCTCTTTTTATCTCTGTTTTCATTCCTTCCCAAAAGAAAAGCAGAAAGAGAGAAAGAGAAGAAAAGAAGTAGAAGAAAAAGAAAGTCAAAGAATCAAAAAAAAGAGAAGTGCTAAAAGTTGTAGTTGTTGTTGTCTTGAGCTTTTTGTATCACTTGTGTGAGTACTTTTGTGTCTAGGCTCGCGTCTCTATCAAGGTTTAGCCTAGGACTCGCACTGTACCATTGTTGCACACTTATTCAACTTTGCATTTGCTGATTTGATTGTGCTAATTCTTGCTACAAATTAAAACTGTCCAAAGATTAGTACAGCAAATAGGTTTTGTGTCCTTGGCAATCGCACCATCCAATCTCTACTGGTTGACACAGCTGGTTGCAAATCACCCCTACTTGGTAAGAACATGTAAGAACTTGGTTGAGCAGACTTGAGAGAAGTAGAGTGTGACACAATCTCTCTTTGCCAATTTGTTTTGTAGTTTGCTAACCATGATAGGCACAATAAAAAAAAGAAGCTGGTGGCTTACACCTCCACCAAGATGTGCAGATGCTTTGACATAAGGTAAATGATGATATTTTGCATGTAGTCAGTTCGTCAATAACTTTTTTGCAGAAAAATTTGACCCTTATGCATACATTGATTGGGAGGTGAATGTAGAAAAAAATTTGATGAACACGACTTTTCTGAGAGAGAAAAGATTTACATTGCCTCTAGTGTTTTGACTGAGCGTGCTTTGCTTGAATGGAAATATATTTGTAGGTACAATGAAGTTCTAGAATTTTAAAAAGACTTCAAATGTCATTTTAGAGATGTATTTATTGCTGTATATTATGTTGATCATTTGCTTGCCAAATTAGACAACTTGAAGCAGGATAGTATGACTGTTAAAGAATACTTTCATGACTTTAAGGTTTGTGTCATGTTAGGTGGCTTAGACGAATGTCGGGAAGATACAATGAGTAGGTTTCTGAATAGACTCAATTCTGAAATCCAAAATTTTCTCATCTCTAAAACTTACTACTCAATCTCGCAGCTGTATTTGCTTGCTTGTAATGCTGAAAATCAACTTTTTATCATCTAAAGGTACAAGCATGAACAATCACCATCACAAAATTGTGGAATGTATTGCTGATGTGCCTTTGTTATAAGGGAAATATGATAAAGAAGAGTTGTATTGTACTTTATCTGTTTCTAAAACAACATAACTAGATAAAGAGCACTCGTTTGTTTTTTTTTCTATGCCTAACATCTTACAGGAGAGTCAGCAAAAGTCTGAATGGGACATTGAGCTACTTGAGAAAATAAAAGATATGAATAATGATGCTTGTGTTGGTGCCTACTACAATGGAGAGCAAGAAACATGATACACATTGTGAGTCCCTCACCACATCTGAATACTCTCATACTGCTTGTGCTGAATTGCAATTGTCCACTGTTCATACTAGTATTTTGCAATGCTTATTTGAGCCTCCAATGGCTTATGCTTTGTCACGAATTATACATTTTGTTTATGTTGATAACAAGTTGTGTGAAGAAGTTTTATTCATCCCAAAAACACAACTAGTGTATGAAGTAGAAAATGTTGTTCTTGAGTACACACATGTTGAGAATAGGCCTTTTCATCCACTGATATTAACGATGAAACGTTGGAGGCCAAATTTTCTTTAATTTCTTTAGGTTATATTGAATTTGATGTTCCTTGTAACCTGAATTATTTGGAGAAAATATTTTTTCAAAATTGCAGTTTGTAATGTTTTAGCTATTGTGTTTTTCATGCAATTGGAAAATATGATAACATTGGAGATTTCTTAGTGTCTAAAGTATTCATATTTTCTAATCTGCAATACCCTTTTGAAACACAAAAGGAGAATCAAACAACAGCATGCACTAACACTAACAATGCCTTGCAAAGTTTCTCTACTTTTATGACCTATCAACAGGAGCAACTCGTGAAGAAGAAGTTGTTGTTGTGGACAAGGTACGTGCTCATCACTTGCCCCAACATGACAACAAGAAATTTTTCCGACCACTGAATCAAGCCGAGGACGAGGGGGGAATGATGAAATCTCATATATCCTTGCTGCACTTCTTGACTGCATCAGAATACCCACATGACCACCACCTTTCATGATTTTTGGAGGGCACGGTGAAGTGGCGGTTCTGCAATTTGAACTTGAGTCGAGGACGACTCTAAATCAAGTGGTGACAGATGATGAGATCACAACATACCCTCGTGGCCTCCACCTTTCATGATTTCAAGAGGGCATGGTGGAGTGGCGGTTCTCCAATCTGAACTTGAGTCGAGGACGACTCGAATCAAGTGAGAGAGAATGATGAGATCACATACATACTCTCGTGGCCTCCACCTTTTATGATTTCATGAGGACATGGTGGAGTGGTGGTTTTGCAATCTGAACTTGAGTCGAGGACAACTCTAATTCAAGTGGGGGAGGATGTTAGACATCACACCTTCTGATGAGGACTTCAATGGAAATATTCACACACGGTGGGTTTAGACTGCAGAAAAGTAGAAACTTGCAACAGAAAGCACGACTTCATATGAAATCCAATTTGGGTGTTTAATACATTCTAAAAAGCTCATGAAGTCTACTTTCGAATGGATCCTGCCCAACCTTATATATCATATCGGAGTCAGTGCCAATCGTCATTTTTATACAGAAGGTGCTGCATCATCCCAACTTGGACCGATAGCCCGTGTATCAAGTTGAGCCCATTAGGAGGGCGCATCCAAGGGTTTGAGGATGACCCCAGCACTCTCTGGTCGTCCTCCACCCTATTTAAAGGTCTCAACTACCACTAGGAACACTTGAGTTTTCTTTTGTTATAGTTTAGCTCTTGTGCAAACTTTTGGATCTTCAGTTGTGTCCAACGACCACCTGTTACACAGCTTTTGAGAACCCCAGATTTGAGATATTTCAGTTTGCTATCTTGTTCTTCGATTGCTTGCAGGACTTGATCTTCGTGATCAGATTGATCTTGCTGTTCTGACGAGGTCAATAACTATTCGAAGTTGGTTCTGCGATTGCTAAGGCGCACACGACCTTTTCGTTTGCAGTCGCATCGTGAGGGTCGACTCCACCAAATCGATAGTTATCACCTCATCGAAAGATCGAGCACTCAACTGCTATCAAGGCTTTGCCACCCGCGATGGACAAAGGACGAAGATGAGGATGACAACATGATGATGTGGCGCTCAGAAGCTGTCAGGTGTAACAACTCCAAGATACTCGCGGTCACACCCATCAGGGGCCGCATGGTTACATAGGTACCAAGCCTTGTAACCCTTATCCGACACCCTATATAAGGTTGGGCTAGGGACCTCTAGAGGGAGAGATCTGAATCGAATTAGAGAAAGAGAACATACACACAGATTCATACACTAGAAAGCCCTAGTGAAAAGATCAAGGACACCAAGAAGGGGGTTGAATCGGTGGACTTATAGAACTTAAACTTAAGACTTCAAGACTTGATCACAACAAGAGCAACCTACACGATTCTAGAGGCCAAGACCCCTAACAGTGCTATTGAAAAGATAAAACAACCAGCAAATACTAGCATGATAGCCACCATGAGAAATCGTAAATCAACCTATAACCCTATTCAACAAGATAAAATGCGAAAAGTATCTCCTAATCCTCATTGGACTAATCCCGTCGGAGTACCGGTCCCTTCCACCATTTCTGAAATGGTGCTTCTAAGGACATGCTCCACTCCTGAAATGAAGTCATCGGCGACCCGACTGTAGCAAACAATACCCTCACGCTAGAGAAAGCCTTCGAGGCTCTGGGTGCTCTCTTTTGGTGTCCCTTTTGATTTAGGGACCCGAAACTGCTTACAAGCTTAGCATTGTCTTCCACATCTCCTCAAAAGATCGAACACCAACTCCTAACCGGCCTAGGCTACCAAACCAAGCGTAATAAGCAAACATCACTCCTCTCAAAACCTCACAAGCTCTACAGGTGTATGAATGCTCCTATCACTCTCCTACTAGCACAAAAGATCTTCAGTCTTGTGTTATGCTCTCTTCTTGGTGTCCTTTGGCCTCTCACAAGTTTGCTTCAGTAATTCTGACCTCAGGCACCCTGCAAAATGTCCCCGCTCCATGGTTTTAATAGGCTTCAAGTCCAGAAACAACTGTTGGAATGTGATGTCAAAAAGCCGACTGCTTTTGCCAGTCATCAGACTGTCCGACGCACGACCAGATTGTCCGATGACTCTTTCTTCCAGCAGAGAAACACCCTCTCTAGAATCCATTCCTGACTGTTCGGTGCATACCTTCATCAGACTGTCCGGTGACTATCACTTTTGCACTTACAGAGACACCTCTTCTGGACTTCATCTTTAGGCTCACAAGACTGTCTAGTCACTGATCCATCATACTGTCCAGTGACTTCTTCACTTTGACTCCAAAGAACATCTCTTTTGAACTTCGCATCTTCTGGGTCACCGGATTGTCCGTTGACCTCATCGGACTGTCCGGTGACTCTTCTACAACTGAAAACTTAAGTCTTCGTCTTTGACTTGATTTCGACTTCGCTTGCTTTGCCATCTTCAGTGAATTCTCTTAATTATACCTCCTAACACTTGTATGACCCGAGAATGAATGACTTACCCCCCTTAATAGTATCGGCGATCCTATGGACTCTGTAGCTAGTAAGGCCTTGGTCACTGACGCCCGAAATTCTTCATCTTGGGATCATCTTTATCATCCATCGAGAAAGCCCATCATGTTAAAGTAGAATATGCAGGGTGGTACCTGCAATCACAATCATTACCTATGGTGTTCATTGAATTTTCAAAATCAATTCATACCTTTTAAGGGACTTCATAGGTCTAAAAGCTTACAATCTCTCCCTTTTTGGTGATTGATGACAACTATATTACTCACAAATAATTCGAAACGAGATGATATCAAATAAAGGAAAGAAGCACACCTTAAAAGAAATACTTACCCCTTACCTTGATGACTCCGCTACAAAAATACATGAGTTCTCCCCCTTTGTCCGCCTTTTGGAAACACTCCCTCCGTTTTCGTTTGTAGCTCTGTCCCCCTTTGTTATCTAATCACGCAAAAAGATAACATTGAGAAAGCATATAGAGTGGAGGGAAGCTAGGTAGACAAAGGTTAGTGCACGTAAAGATAATAAGGGAGCGCAAAGCACAAGAGAATCTACAGGACAATCACATTACAGGGAGAGATAATCACAATAAATACAAGGGGTTAGTCTAGAAACCAAGTATATCTCAATGAGCTAAAACAAGCATATAAACACAAGCTCATCAAAATATCATAAAGAGCCAATAAAATCCACTAAATAAGATTCAGAACCCTAGCTACCCATCCACGACCTCCCCCTAGACAACTAGCCTCTCAAAATGATATAACCAAAAGTCGCACTTCAGACACCATAGACCTAGAGAAATTTAGTCCTCTGCTGGTGCGGCTAGAGAGTCGGGTGCAGTGATAGTTGGTGGCTACTCCTCTGAATTTGGTTCGGCTGCTGCTGCCTCATCTCCTCCTAGCTGCTCAGTGTCATCAAACGCACTCAAACCAAAAGACGATATCGAAGAGGGCTCCTTGCCATCAGCTGAAGCTGGCTGATCTAAACAGGTTGTGGAAAGGGCCTGAGCTGCCTCCTCTGTAGAGTATTCGACCTCAACTAGGATAGGTGCATCTGCACTGCTGGGTTGCTCGACTGTGGTGGCTGCTGGCTCTACCTCAGAAACTGTCGGCTGTGGCTCTGTTAGCACAGACTCAGCTGTGGAGGCCTCGAAAGAAAGGACTCTTGGAGGAAGCAGAAAATTACCCACAACTGTCCCTGTCTGTAATGTTGGAACTGTCACTCTATACTCTGCTAAAACAAGAAGAGGCGACATGGAGAGCCAAGAAACCGGAGAGAACTGAGAAGCTGTCCAGGTACACTGGCTCCTCTGATAGTTATAGATGAACTGACTGCTCCAAAAGGTAAGAATGATGAAAGTGGAGCTGAGAGCAAGGTGCTATAACTTGGCTACTGCTGCTGTGGCTACTGAAGCTGAGCTGTGAATGCTAGCACTGAAGAATACTGAGGCTATGGTGATGTAGGCTGCAACAGTGAGGGCCGAGAACCCGTTAGTGTAGTCATCGAAAAAGCAGGCAAAGGTGACATATCGATCCTCTAGAGATAAGATGCAATCGCTCTAAAACTGGAAGACATGTAAGATATGGCCGTTACCATCTCTAGCTGAGTGCGCTGTGACCTCTCATGGAACTCCCTGTCCGGCGATCTCCTCTCCTCAGCTAGCTCTCTCTCCATCCGCAGCCTCTCCTCGATCTGGAGGCGCTAGAGTCGGATCCTCTCCTCAAACACGGCCCTCTCACATATAATCCTCTCCTCTGACTTCAGTCGAAACCTCCTCTGCTCTGCCTGAATAGCGTCAAGCCTGGCAGCAAGTGCAAGGTCAAGTTAAGCACGAGAGGTAGGTGTCTCGGCCTGACCTGGAGCCATAAGGCTCCCAACCCTCAGCTGTGCTCCCTCTTGAGCCTCAGTCACATGCTCAAACTCCACGAGGGCTGTGGTCTCCTCTCCTCTAGAGGTGCTCTATGAAGCAGACACTCGAAGAACCCTAGAGTCAGATGGCTCAGCTGGACTGAAGGACGTAGTGATCTTTGGCAAAGTTGTGTATTCTTCCTCAGTCATCACACCAGCTCTCTTCAGCAACAGGCATATATAAGGAGCAAATGATATCTGTTGTGCTCCTATTCCCTCATATATAACATCGCCCATCTGGGCAAGCAATAGATCTGTCATATCAAATACCTCATGTCTTCATAGAAAACAGAGCAGCCATTGATGTAGAAGGATGAGTCGCTCTCTGTAGCTAGGTCTCGAGGCATAGTCCTGCTCAGCAACCCTCTTAAGACACATGCTTCGTGTGTCAACCTTAGAGGGTGCCTAGAGTAGTGCTTCCCATGTGGTGGCGGGAAAGCAACACTCATCCTCTTATCACTCGGCTTCATCTCTCTAAAAGGTTTGTAGGGTGGCAAGAAGTCCGGATGAGCCAGAGCGTGGATCCGTGTCTCAGAAGAAAGGAACACCAAAGCAGTAATCACATCGGATCTCTCAAACAAATGTGGCTCCCCTCGATATAAGAACCAGAGACGCGACCTGTCGAGGAAGATCCACTGCGAGGCGTAAAACTACCAATGAAAACACTACTAACCAGTTGACTCAGCAAGATAGGATTAAAAGCTTGGCTCTTTACTCGTCCACAAAAAGCTCTGGACTGCTAATGACACATCTGACTCTATCCTCTGTCTTGATCCATTGGCCAAACTATCACTGCACCACATAGTTATAGATAAAGAGGTGTAAGCAACGCAGGTAAGTGACACACAGAGAAATCCTAGCTGTGGAATCAAGGACATATCATCGATCAAATAAAGCAATTATGACCAAGGGTGATATCGACGGACTAATGCCACAATTCAATAAATGCAATGCACTTAAATTGTGACACTAGTGACAGGGAGACTCAATGCCATAATAAAATATGAAAGAGAAACCTCGACATGGCACTTAGTACTGGAAAATGTCAACTAATTACTCCAATAGCAACAAAAGATTGAACTTTTATCTCAAGTCTCTAATTTTCGTAATCAATCAACAATGAGGGGCATAAAAGATGAAGATGATAGACAGAATAGATACACCGTGAAGGAATGTCGGAAACCGCCGAATGACAATGCCGAAACCATGTCCGATCGCTTGAGAAGCAAAACCCCGCTGAGGGTTTTAGCGCTTTGAAGGGCGGTGATGAGTGTTAGGGCAAGCGTAACACGGCGATGCGAGCATGGTGAGCAGCTTAAGGGCGGCGGCGCTAGGTGACGCTCGACAGGGTGAGGTGGCGAAGCTTGACGAAAGCGGCGGCACGGCAATTGGTGGCAAGGCGGCGGCACGCAAGGCAGGGCGACTCAAGCAGCGCAGGCGCGACGCAGAGTAGCGGCGGCAGACGGTGGCGGCAGCGTGGAGGGTGTTGTGGCGGCGATAGTGACATAGGGCAGTCGGCACGATTGGCGGCGACGATCGGGTGCACGGTTATTTTGGATAGTGATGAGGGAGACCATGTGAAGATTAGTTAAATTGGAATCAATGGTCGAGATTTCAACAGGAAGGAACAGATGGACGAGATTCGCCGATCAACAAGGTGACCGGACTCTCTGGTCCCAGAGAATTGTCTGGTGACTACGAAGAGCTGGACTGTCCAATGATTATAGAGTTCCCGATTCTAAAAAGCAGCTATCTTCTAATCACCGGACTGTCTGGTGAACTCACCAGAATGTTCGGTGTCTGTCCAATTCTGTTGCGTTGATTGATCACAAAGATACAATCACCAAACTGTACGATGAAGGCGCCGGACTATCTGATCATCTCCAAGAATTACAAAATCAAGGAATTTCTTTCTATAATTCAAGTGTCCTACTAAGATACTTTCTAAAAAAGTTCTATCTGATGACCAACTGAGAAGTTGGGGGGCAAGGGATTATATATATCAATCACGAGATACTTTCTAAAAAAGTTCTATGCATGGACTAGTCCAGAGGGTCGGACAAGTCCGAATCCCAGGGCTTAATGGCTAGTGATCATCTCTCTGGAATCTAGGTAGGGCTTGAACTAGTCTGACTTGGTCGAGGTGCTCCTTCTCTAGAGTCTGCCTGTCCATCGGACAAGTCCGGATTTACCGGGGTGCTCCTTCTTTGGAGTCCGCTTCACTAGCGGATAAGTCCGTCGACGGACTAGTCCGACACTGCAGAATGGACCTCTCTCTGGAGTCCGAAGCCTGGACCGGATATGTCCGGTGGCGGACAAGTCTGGGCACCCAGACAAGTTTGGGGTTAGCCTCGTGCTCCCTCTCTGGAATCAGGCCAATGGCCAGACTCGTCCGTGTCCTGACAAGTCTGCACATCTGGACAAGTCCAGAGCCAGTTGACACGAAAGTCAAGGTTAAAGATTAAATATGCAATGCATGAGAGAGCATTTAACCATTTTCATTTTAGAAGTTGCTGAATCTCCCTTGATAGTACTGTGATCCTATGACTCAATAAAAAATAAAAATGAAACGTCTTGAAGCCACAGATCACCTTTCCTCTTTTCTCTTTTTAGGGGTCAATAAAGTTTCTTTTAAGTTGTCCGTGCACACATACTCACAAAGTAATATCAAAGACTTTTATTGTTTGTCACAATTCATCCAAAACCCACACGAGATCCTAGATGCACTTTAAATCTCCCTTTTTGGGTGGATTGATGACAGCCAATAAGAAGCTACCGAAGATAAATAAGGGAGATTTTTATTACAAGTTGAAGATAAGATCCCCATAAATCCATGCACAAGCAAAAAACATACTAAGATGATGATGGAAGCTTATACAATACCATAAAGATATATCAAAGAAAAGCAAACAACCATCACCACAAGAGTTCATCACACATAAGCAACAGGTCATAGGTACAAATTATTACAAACCAGAGATAAAAAAACACACAAGTCCATAAGGATCACATCACAACGGTAGATAACGGTAGATTCTTCTCCCCCTTTGGCATCAAGACATCAAAAAGAGGGAAAAGAGAGATGGGAAGGGGGCTGCAACTACTGGGTGTCCTCAACATCATCCTCCTCCTCAATCTCATCAGAATCCTCCCTTGTAACCTGATCAAAATAAGCACGCTCCTCAGTTGTAAGCTCGGCAAATGGATCAAAGGTGCTAGGAGCTTCTTCCTTAATGTTTAAACTATCTGGAGATCGAGGAATGCCTTGCCGACGGCGCCATTCCTTCATAGATCTAGTGTTCTTCTTTTTGGCAATCTTCTCTTGATGTGCTCTAGCATCATTGTTCTTGAAGATGAGGTTGAAATCTTTTATGAGACTCTTTCACAAACACCTTCTTTGCGACTTTCTCAATAATGCACATGATATAGGGGGAATAGGCGCACGCCCTATTCGGCTTTTGAGATATGTCCAGAATCTCTCAAAACATGAAGTCAAAGATGTTGAACTTCTTCTGATCTCCCAGCCACTTGAGAAGGTTCCTAGCATGTCCAAGAAGGTTAGATGCATCACCTTCCCTGGGAGCCAAAGTGCGAGGAACCGTCCAGATTGAGTTCCAATTAGTCAAATTAGCTTGTAGTCCATAAGTGACATGCAAGCTTAAAATTCAACTAACAAGAAATCAACCCCAGTAGTAACCCGATATGCTTCTCAAATATCGTCCAGGACAAGAGCATATCGATAACCAACATTGTATACATCGCACATGGATCAAACATACTTTAAAATAATTAGAGAAGTTATTATGAATCATAAGTAAAAAGAGATATAACCAACTTACATGAATGGGGAGTAGTAGGGTCATAGCTTTCAACTCCCAAACTTTCTAAAACCATAGTTCAACAAAGGCCAAATTTAGTTTAGGCTCTAACGAAGATAGACAATGATGTACGCAGCAAAAATTTTGTTTTCAAAACAATCCAAAAAGAATGGTTGTGCTCAGCCATGATCACGACCATCATGCTTAAAGGGAGCAAACAATAACAGTACCAGCAAAACTCCAACCAAGCAAATGTGAGTACGAAGGTACTTAGCAAGACTTACTGAGCAGGCCAGCCTCACTGAGGAGGCCACACGGCTGGCAACAGGGTTGGCACATCAGATCTGGCCATGGCCACAGCAGATCCGGTGTGCTCCCAGGGAGCCGGCCATGGTGGCCGGTGGCCAGAGGTGGCGGCGTCTCTCCCGAGCTCGGCTCCCAGTGGCAAAGTTGACTATACAAGGAGATCGACGAGGGGAACTCGTCCCCATGGTTTTGGGCTCGGACCCTCACCGAAGAGGTGCCGGCGGCGAGGGGCGATGTCCGACGAGGTTCGGCGGAGGCTAGTTCGCAGCTTGGTGGACCAACATTAACAACAGCTGGTCCTTAATCGACATAGATGGGGCTACCATCGTAAAGGCTCGACCTTTTCAATCCATCCTACATATCATCCTCGTCAGGTCTCCAATTTATTCATCCTCAGTTTTAGCCCAACCATACGAGTAACTAGGTAAATAAAGATCTTATGCTCGCGAAACAACAGTGACCTTCCACTGATTCGACTTCTACCGCTATAAGCATGGCTAAGCAAGACACACCACAAAATGAGAAACTCCCACCTTGGAAAGAATATTCAAGGACTGGGTATAACAAGAAATCAATGAATGGATAATGCAGCAATTAAGATTCAACCCACATATACCGCTAATACCCGACCTAATGCAAGACATAGCCATAACTAAAGCAATTCTATATTAACAACTAATCCAAAACAATATTCAAGATGCATGGTGCTTGCCTTGAGTTTGCAGACGTTCCACAGCAATCAATCACAAAAGACCCACCCTCTGTGGTACCCACGCCACTTTCTAGGTTTGTAAAATGGGTTTGTAATTACACAAAGAAATAAAATGGGTTTGTAATTACGGAAGTTAATTAATTGGTCTCTTAATTTATTACATTTTTTTTATTAGCTGAAGTTGATATTTAAATAGTTCAATACTCTAAAACAGTATTAAGTAAATAACTTCAACTAAACTGAGGTAAAAATACTTTTAGAGCTTAAACAATAATTATTACTACCTTAGGTAATTTAACTAAATCTAGTATATATGTTTTAGTTAATTACTAAGGCAATTCACATAGTTTAATGAAAGGACTAACTTATTGATATTTAGCAATGTTACTGGACCGCAATCAATTTTAATGCATCAAGTTTCACTAAAGATAATTTATGACAAAATTTAGTTAATTATCGACAGCTACTCTTATTACTATGGATTAATTACTAAAAAATAGAAATAAATCAGTTATAAACTAATTATTAGCGATATGGGTCCAAAGCAATTTTATCCTGTTCTGTAATCATGTATGTGTGACAAGAATGCAATGGATCACATACGCACAAAATTTATTATGAATTAAACATGCATTTGCAATTGGTAGCAATTAATTATTATTTAAATAACTAAATAATGATGTTTAATAGGTCCAATAAAAAGTTAATGATTTTAAGAGTCTAACAAAGTTAGTTTCATATTTTTACGAGCTACTATGCAATTTCTGTGATTTTTACAAGCTTTATTGAATTTTTGCGCAATTAAAAAGAAATCCCAAAAATAAAAAAGACCAGCCTCACTGAGGAGGCCACACGGCTGGCAACAGGGTTGGCACATCAGATCTGGCCATGGCCACAGCAGATCCGGTGTGCTCCCAGGGAGCCGACCATGGTGGCCGGTGGCCAGAGGCGGCGGCGTCTCTCCCGAGCTCGGCTCCCAGTGGCAAAGTTGACTATACGAGGAGATCGACGAGGGGAACTCGTCCCCATGGTTTTGGGCTCGGACCCTCACCGAAGAGGTGCCGGCGGCGAGGGGCGATGTCGGACGAGGTTCGGCGGAGGCTAGTTCGCAGCTCGGTGGACCAAACTCGGAACCGTCTTCACCTAAATCTTCAGTGTGACCCGAAGAAGAGTGGCGTAGAAGATATTGATGCCAAGGCTGACCAGGGGAGGTGATCACCGACGAGGTGGTGCCGTCTCCATGAAAGCCGGCGATAGAGCTTCGCTCTACGGACAAAACCTCAAACAAAACAAGGGGAAAAGAGCTTAGATGAAACCACCATGGTTTTGAGCAGCTTAGGGTCCGAGATATTGAGGCATAGCTCACCGAAGAGGGGTCGATTTGGAAGGAATTGGGGCGGCCGTCTGAAGAACCGATTGTTGGGGAAATCCTCAAATCCGAATTGCTTGCCGCTGGAATGGTTTGGAGGAGAGGGGCAGGAGCTTGGGGATGGGGTGGCGCGCTTGCTGGCTGAAGAAGGAGGCTGGACAGGCGCTTGTGGTGGCGCTCCACGGAGCTTGCCCTGTCCAGCCGCGCACAGGAGAGAGAGAGAGAGAGTCCGAGAGAGAGGCCGGAGAGGGAGAGGGAGTAAAGAAGCGCGAGGGTGGGGTGACAGTGCATCGGCCTAGGGAACGTGGCGCCTTGTAGGCTTTACACGAAGGTGGGGGGGGGGGTTGGTGGTGGCAGCGAGAGAGGAGAGGATGGTGCGCTGGCTGCCCTGGGAGGAAGAAGGGCGTCCTGCGGCTGACCGGTGGGGCCCAGTGCTCTGCTTCTTTTTCTGCTTTTCCTCGAATTCTGCGGCAGCTCTCTGTTTTTCCCTCAAAAGATTAATGTTCCAAGCTCCGATTAATTTGAAATTTTGGAGATTTGAATAACTTTTTGTGATGAACAACTTTTCTTTTGGGCTGATCTCCAAATTTGAAACGGATTTTATTCTATAAAATTCAGAAAACAGGCGGTCATTTAAAGGACTAGATTAATTTTAGAACTTTGAATCTTTAGATTTAAATTGTACAAATATTCTTTTTAATACCTGCTAATCATCATGATCACTTTAATATAAGAATTTGTTTTACATATTTCTTTTGAATTGTTTTGAATCTTTACTTTTAAATTCCAATTCAATTCCAAATTTAAATTTTAACTTGAATTGTTTTATTTATTATTTATTATTTTTTTGGAGCTTGATTTTTGTTTCTTTTGAATTTGATTCATAAAATTTGATTTCTTCGAGTCCTAGGAAAGAAATCTCGTCCTCGAGATTCCGTGAAATGTTAGCAAAGGTAATTAGGAGGTTACTTTCCGCAAAAGATGTTCGTGCAACAGGATGCACACAATGAGTTCCTCCATCTTCGATACCGTGGAAGGAAGAGTAAGATCAATATTCATGTTGCCATCTTACTTCTAGCGGCTATGGTCATCTCCTTATTGAAATCCCTCAAGTAGCTTCTTGGTGCTTCACCTCTTGGGCAGCGTCAAAGTAGTATAGGCATCAAATCTCGAGTTTTTGTGGAAATTAGCATGCTTATGATTCAAAGGTCCGTTATGTTAGTTCATCTTTAGGATTCTTTGGTGATAGAAGATATTCATACTTCCGGTTCGCTCATTCTTGTCTCGTCTTCAACAAGGTTGCTTCCTCGTTGTTGGAGCACTTTCTCAGAATTTCTCTTCCACTTCTCATCTGTAAATGGCTTTATTTTTTTAAAGTGATGCTAGAAGTTATCATGCTAGAAGGAAACTATTTTACCAAGGATTGGATTTCAAAAATGTCGTGATTAATTTCCAAAGAGATTTGATATTAGATAGATGGATAATGGAAAATAGTGGAGATAATGTATAGCTTGGTGTTACAAGTTCAGTTGGAGTGACATGAATAACCAAACAATGAATAACTTTATCATGTAACATTTGATAAAAATGGCTGATGCAAATGAACAAGATTTCACGTGGAAGAAAAGGTCAAGGATATTCAGATGGAAGAAAGGGTCAAGGATATTGTCGGGATCATATACCTCGGGTACCTACGGCCCAAGATAAATACGAAAGCCCAACTATGAGTTGTGGTCCGTGGGCCGTGATATGGCCTACGAAAGATTTCATCATGCCGAACCCCGAAGAGCTAACCCGAGTCGAGATCACCCGAAGAGTCGGTCCGACCATTCGAGGATCGAAACCGGACGACGAGAAAACTTAACCCGTTGAGAGTCAAGAAACCATCTTGTGGAGTTTGATCTCGATGGTCAGCCACCGCTTCAGCAACCCACCCTTGATAGGCACAGAGATTCTTAAAACTGTACAGCGGGCGGTAAAGCAGCTTGATAGGCGGTAAAGCAACTTTTGTCCCCCATTGCTGGACAAAGGACAGATGAAGGACACCGGCAAGATGATCAAGCACCAGAGAATAAACTTCGAGGTGCTTGCAGCCCCACCCGTCAGAGGGTCACTCGGTTTCGTAGGCTCCAAGCCTTGTAACCCCGGTCCAACCCCAATATAAAGGGGTGCCGGGGGCTTTAGATGATAAGGTTCAAGTTCACAAAATACAAGAAACACACCCCCATATGCGTTATAGGGTTCTTGCTTGTGCAAGGATCCTACCGCCATTGTAACCCTTTCTGAGCTTATACGACCCATTCTCTCCCCTGGACATAGGGTCTTACGCCTTCGTGGTGGCTCGAACTAGGTCAAATCTTTGAGTTTTGCGTAAACTAGGTCACATCAATGAGAAGAGCGCACGAATCCCTCTCCACATATGTAAATCGTACTGTGTCGATGAACAAAACACTGCCAGTTGGCGTGCCAGGTAGGGGGTATTTTGTGGTGCGTTTCGCTTCATTTTGTCGATGGCACCGATCTTCACCATGGTGGGGAGGCTTCGACCTCTCACCTTCGTTTTGGGAGCTTCACGAGTAGCACAAGACGACCGATCGTGGTGCATCCCTGTCTTCACCATCGGCCAGGCTTACCGCTTCGGGAGCCTGGACTTCGTCGCCGACCATGGCGGTGAGCTTCATCTACGAGCCTCGCGCAAGAAGCGTGCGGCCTGCCATCGTAGAGTCCGTACGTCGCTGGGTCATGATCCGGCGCAGGAGTGCTTCATGCTGCAAGATCCCATGGCCGGGGAGGAAACGCCTCTCGGCCACATGCCGACCAGCGAGGTTTTGCCATGTCATCAGGCAAAAGCCATCGTCGAGCAGGCTCTGCGGCGCAAGGCCGCTGTCGGTGAGACGGGCTCCTCCTACAACCCAGACAACGGCGCTCGAGACCACATGCGCATTGCCTACTATATGGATCAAGGACACCGAGAAGGGGTGGTTGAATCGGTAGACTTATAGCACTAATTTCACTACGAACTTTAACTATAAGACTTGATCACAAAGGAAGCAAACCTATGCAAGTTTAGTAGGCCAAGACCCCCTAACAATGCTAATAGAATGAGAATAACAACAAGTAAGCACTAGCACGATAGTCACCAAAAGAAATCAAAGAACAACCTATCACACTACTCAACGGTAAGTAAATGCGGTAAGTAAAGAGAGTGAAATAGAGAGTGCTTAGTGATTTTTTCTAAGGTCTCAGAAGGTAGGCGCCTTCCCCTAATTCTCATTGAACCACTCCTGTTGGGGTCTTGGTTCCTCCCATCGTTCCTGAAACGATGCTCACAAGGGTACGCTTCACTCCTGGAGTGAAGTCACCGGCGGGCCGGCTGTCGCACAGAATACCCAAGCGCTATAGCAAGCCTCCAAGGCTTGGGCGGTCCCTCTTGGTGTCTCTTTCGGGCAGGAGAGCCGAAACCGCGTACAAACTTGGCGATGTCTTTCACAATCGCCTCGGAAGCTTGATCACCAACTGTTAGCCGGTCTAGGCTGCCCACAACAAGAGTAATAGGCAAAGATCACTCCTCTCAAGCCCTACAAGCTTTAGAAGTGTATGAATGCTCCCTATCACTCTCCTACTAGCACTAAAAATCTCCAATCTTGCAATGTGCTCTCTTGGTGGTGTCCCTTGGTCTATCACAAGTTTTCTCACCGCAGACACACTAGAAAACGTCCCCCTCTAAGGTTTAAATTGGCTCCAAGCCTAGAAACAACCATTGGGACGTGATGTCATAAAGCTGACTGCTTTATGCAATCATCGGACTATCCGGTGACTGGACCACCGGACTGTTTGGTGACCCTTCCTCCTTCTGGCCAGAAAAATTCCCTCTCTCGAATCCATTACATAGAACACCGGAGTATCCGCTGCATACCTTCACCGGACTGTCTGGTGACTTTCACTTTTGGATCCCTAGAGACATCTTCTCTGGACTTTGGCTTCGATCTCACCGAACTGTCCGGTGACTGCCACACCAGACTGTCTGGTGTCTTCTCTGTAGCAACTCCAGAGAGCACCTCTCTCTAGACTCTGAAGTCTTGGCTCACCGGACTGTCCGATGACTGCTTCGGTCTTCATCTTCGCTTCCTCTACCACCTTTAGTGCTTTCTAAGAATCTAAGGAGCATTCACACCCTCTAAGACTTATATGACAAGAGACAAATGACCTTACCCCCTTAATAGTATCGGTGTTCCTATGTACTCTCTTGCTAGTCCTTAGCCTTGGTCCTCTAATGCCCGAAAACTCCTCTTCTAGGGTTCATCCTTGTCAACCATCGAGGAAGCCCACCATGTTGTTATAGAATTAGCGAGGTGGTACCTACAATCACAACTGTTACCTATGGTGTTCATTCTATCAAAAGTACAAAAGATGGTACGACCAAGTTTCAGATCAATATGATGATATATGTGGTATGGAGAAATTTTTAAATTTCTGTTAAATCTGTTCTGAAACTTCAGAGCGTGAAAACAGAAACAATCTGAAATAATTGAATCTAGAGCTGTTAGAGGTTGGGAAATTTTTTGTAGATATCCGAAAAGTACTTATATATCTAATTTGGAGTTCAGAAACAAAAGTTATGACTATTTTAATGATGGACCTTCGTATTAGATATCTAGTAGAGGCTGAAAACAGATTCGGATTGGAAATTTGGTGCGAAATTTATAGATGATTTTGTGGCAGAAGTTTATGGATGGGTAATTTGGATGCAAGATATTTGTTAGTGGTTGAAACACGGGATGGATGGGTGGGAAATTATTTTTATGCAATATAACAGATGTGAACATGAAAATAGACCTGATGTGGATGAATGATGAAGGAAAACACCTGGATACAAAAAGATCACGGGATCTAGCAACCAAAAACACAAAGTAAGGACACAAACTCAACACTACGGACTCTGAAATAAAATAATGCAAAGGCTAAAGATGGCTTAGACAGGGGGACAACTAACGACAGGATAAATGCAAAATTGACAAAGATATATGTGCATCTGACGGTATACCTGAAGCTTTGATTACCACTTGTTGTGTACGTGGTTCTCGATCTTCCGTCAGGTCGTGCTACTCCCGACTTGGTGGAGATGTGACATACATTCGATCTAGCCTCAAATCAACACATTTCGAACCTCGTAATCGCAGCACCACTTCCCCTCTGGTTATCAACCGTGCACACACGATTGACCTCGCTATAAAGGCTAATCCCAACCTGCGAATCGAAGAACATATTGTCTCAGCGATTCCCAGAGATCTATGAAGTATTTTCAAACGAGATTAGATCCGTTGGTAAGCTTATCTCCTTAGCTTTCCATCCATATTTAGAACGTCTAAAACAAAGCTTGTGTGTGACCGGAGCATCCATTTAAATGCCTGCTGCTCTTGGAGTCCGACTCAGACTCAAACCCGTGTTGGATTGGATCTCCTTCGGGGTTGAACGTGCCTTGCTGATCTTGAGCATATCCAAGTCCTTCTTCAAGATTCCCATAACCTCTCCAATGTTCTTAATTATGATAAAGTCATTAGGTAGCAATCTATTCTGAAAGGAAAGAAGACATGTGTTTAGCAACAAGCTTACCTCTAATCTCAACTGTCGTGCGTGAGTTTCATCAATACTAATTTGAGGAGTCTCGTGTGTATCTAAAGGAGTGATATCCTCCTCACTCTTGTCATGTTAATTCTATATAATTTAGTTGAAGCAATCAAATAAAACATATTTTTGGACAAGAGAACATGCAAATAAAAGACGGTGAAAATCCGAACGTAATCTTCTGACCATTGTTTGTCTTTCACATCCTTGTTCTTGCTACCCATTTCAGTTTATATCCCCTCCTTGTTTTCTTATTTGCTAATTAAAGGAAAACAATCATGATCACCTATGTAGCTATTAAGTGTAACAATCTGTTACCTTTGAAAATATTAAATTTGAAAACTACACTAGGCTTAGATTGGAAACCTAGGCTAAAATGCCACCTATTAACTGTACTTCCATCAAAGAAGGATTTGAAGATGTTAGAGCTCAAAGAGGTGATAACCTGCTGGCTCGCACACACCTATTGGATTGTTAAAGTCACCACCTAACTTGAGTTCTTGATCTATTGCACCAAAAATCATGTTTATCCAAAAGCTCAATGCCTTTCCGTCTCATTGAGTTCATTTATCTTAGTTGGCCTCCAATCAATTTGGCATCGTCACATTTACTATGTCCTTATTCGATACTATGCTTCTCTTATTTCAACCCTTGGATCGAATCGCCTCGACAGCCTAGTTATGTCTGATGACCTCACCTATCCATCCAAAAGTCATATACTAACCTTAGGAAGCGCTTCAACAAGATGCATGATCGCCTGATCTAAGCCTATGCATCCTTATAGGTAAACCATCTCTGATCTCAATTAAACATTGCACAATCATTAGATTATTTTCATCCTTCATCAACAACCTTGTTGGCTAGCAAAATTTATGGGTTCTTCTTTATCTTACCTTACCTTAGAGAATAGCTTATAGCTCCAAATCATTGGTCTTTTATCTTTTTAAGAAATCGCTTACCTTGGCTTGTCGTCTTCCCGATAGTCGTCCTAAAGCTTGATTTTCTTCTTTTAATTCATCCTATCAGATAATTCTCACCATTCTTTTATTGTCAACTCTTTTCACCCTCTACTCGAAAACCTTTATGTCTACAATCATTGGGATGATCCTCGCTATCCCCCATAGCACCTTTTTGTATTATCCTGTTTCTTTAAGAAACTCTAATCCTCTTGTTGACATCTTTCTGATATACTTTGGCTTTATTTAATCAAATAAGGACCTGTCATCTAATAAAATATTTAGTTCACAGTCTACAATACCACTGCCTTTGTTATCTTGACAGATACCCACGGACCTTTGTACCCTTCTTCATGAACACAATCATTCCTGACTGAGTAGGAGCATGATCATTGCAAAAAAAAAACCTTGTCATCTAGACCCTGTTCTCTTGAATCCTTATTCCCTTTTTCTTGAACCCAACTTGTGGTGGTGATCTCTAAAAATATGCAATTTTGTTTTTGAAATGTGCCGGTTCGCCCAGGCGCATCTCAAAACCGAGAATCGGATTCAGATGGAACCCTCCTTTCTAACGTTGGTGAGAGGATCCCATGGTAACATTCAACTGAACAGATGGCGTATTATCCGAAGTACGCAACCGGAATGTAGAATGTTATACTTAGAGTTCTCATTTGAACAACTAGTCTGGTCCTTGCTCTTAAATCAATAGTTTATCTTAATTTACGTCTGATACTTGGTTATATCTTTTGAACAAGATGCTGTTCATGTACTTCTAATCCAATCTTGGAACTAATCATACCTCCGCATGGATCTCCCACTTATCCTTATTATTTAAAACTCATGCGGTGATTGATGTTTGATGAAGTCTTGATCACATCACTGTTATCTCAAATTATCCCAACAGATTGTATTTCACCATTGAAATTTAGCTCAAATATTCATAAACCCAATCCTTGTGAAGCTGTTCCTTGTTCTCGATAGTTTGTATGTTTCTTTGACATGACAGACAAAAGTGCTCCTTGTTAACCATAGAATACTTTCCCTAACCCTTTTGATATCATAATGCATTACGAACCCCCTTGGTACTTTGTTTTTCTTTTATAATGTACCTTCGGTGGAATGCATTAAGACCGTGCTTTCCTTGACTTATCTAATATAGAGATCAATTGTTGTAAGTTGACTCGATCTCTAAAATCACCCTTGCTCTTGTATGCTTCATCTAAGTATCCTTCTAAATTGTTGTGCGACGAACTTTCAAAATATCTGTCGGTGTTTCGTTCACAAGCACAGCACGATTTATGTATACGGAGAGGGATTCGTGCGCTCTTCTCATTGATGTGGCCTAGTCTACGCAACACTCAGAAATTTGATCGGGTTCGGGCCAACATGAAGGTGTAAAACCTTACGTCCAGGGGAGAGAATGGGTTGTGTAAGCTCAAAATGGGTTACAATGGAGGTAGGATCCTTGCACGAGCAAGAACCCTAAAACGCGTATGTGGGGTTTGTTTCATGTATCTTGTGAACTTGAACCTTATTGTCTAAAGCCCCCAGCACCCCTTTATATAGGGGTTAGGCCAGGGTTACATGGCTTGGAGCCTATGAAACCGAGTGACCCTCTAACGAGTAGGGCCGTGAGTACCTTGAAGTTTATTCTCTGGTGCCCTCGAGCGCCGGATCATTGTGTCAGTGTCCTTCATTCGTCATTTATCCAGCACTGAGGGACAAAAGCTGCTTTATCTCTAGCTGTACGATGTCAGGAACGTAAGGGGTGGGTTACTGAGGTGGTGGCCGATCCTTAGGTTCGGACTCTGCAAGATAGATCCCTGACCCTTGGCGGGTTAAGTTTTGTCGTCATCCGATCCTGACCCTTGAACGGCCAGACCAGCTCTTTGGGTGATCTCGACCCTTGAGAGGTCGGGTTAGCTCTTCGGGGTTCGGCGCGATGAAATCTTCCATAGGCCATAGAACGGCCCATGGGCTGCAACTTGTAGTTGGGCTTCTGTATTTATCCTGGGGCCGTAGGCACCCGGGGTATATGGTCCTGTTTGTAGCCCTCGAGCCCTGCACCGTTTGCAATCTCCGTTGCAGCGGCAAGGGCTTAATCTTGATGTTCCTTGGCAACTGATCCTACGGGGCGCGCGAGCGCGCCCGTAGGGCGTAGCCTCCGGAGCCCCCGGGCGATCCGAAGGATCAGTTGGGTGTTGAATCCTTGGTCTGGCTGCCTGATCTTTAGTAGTTAATCCTATGGGTGAGCGCAAGTGCGCTCGTAGGGCATAGCTCTCGAGCCCTCGAGTGATCCAAAGAGTCGGTCGGAGGTCTAAACTTCATTCTTTTGAGAAAGAAACCCATGGGTGCACGCGAGCGCGCCCTAGGGCGTAGCCCCGAGCCCTCGGGCGATCTGTAGGGTCGGTCAGGGGTTAAATACTTGATGTGGATTTTCATAAGGATTTCTTGACTATCTGTCGAGACCAATTTTCGCTATTGGTCAGATTTTTGAGATGGATGCATAGGTCTAGCCAGTTGGGCTGGTTATACCTCATGATCAGCATTACGCCTAGGTTGGGCCAAATGGATTGGCCAAGTTCCGTGATCAGCATCATGGGCAGCATCATGTAGAGGTGGATGAAATGGACTTCACCCTTGTGTCCCTAAACAACAAAGGTCACAAAGATGACCCATGGATACTTCTAGAACGTGTCGCACAAGTGTTTTATGTTCTTAAGCCTGAACACAAGAAGAAGCACATTATTATCCCTGGAAAACAAAGGATCGTCAGGGTTGATAATGTCACAGATGATGAAGAATACAACCAGTTTGATGAGGTGCCCTTTGTTACAAATACAAAAATGATAAATATCTTTGAAGCAAGCCTCAGTTATTCATCACTTGTTCCCAACATGCGCAATGATGGCGAGGGGAAGTTAGTTCAAGCTAAGTAATTAAAGATGTCATAGTTTTGTAATCAAATTATTTGTAATCTAACTATTAAATATTATATCATAAATGTGTCCTCTTGTTTTGTGATAGTAAGGCTAATATTTTTTCCCTCGGTTACAAATTACTAATGTTCCATACATTGTAATATATAATTTATATAATGAAAAAAGAAAGAACGTACAACAATATGTCCACATTGGACATTGCACGGCCACTGCAATATCGATTCTAGACATACATGCTTCTTCGAGAAACGTCAGAAAGCCAAGGCTTATAAACCGGTCGACACTTGCAAGAATAGTCGAGGTAGGACTAAAGTACAAGTAATAGTGTCGATCAAGTATGAGGTCAACGGCAGACGACATTACATACAGCAATAGTGTCGGTACAAAATGACGTCAGCAGAAATGACAGTACAATGTATTATAGTGTCTGTCAAGTATGACATAACTTATTTCTATTATATATTTAAAAAGGAAGAATATACAACGATATGACCAGCTTCGCAGTGCAGGTTACGCAGGTCATGAGTAACCTCCACTACCCACCTTGCATACAGTTTACATAATTCCTCGCCTACAAATAGACAGCCAGAGCTTATAAGTTGGTCGACACTACCAAGTACTACCTCCGTCCGATAAAAAGATCATTTTTTGATTTTCAGAAACCACGTTTGACCACTAGTCTTATTAAATTTTTTTTTGCAAATATAAAAACAAATAAGTCATCCTTAAAGTATTTTTAATGTAAAACAATTCATAATAAAATAAATTATATCTTCACAATTTTTTTTAATAAGACGACTGATCAAACTTGAAGTATGAAAAATAAAAAAATGATCTTTTATGGGACAGAGGGAGTATAGTCGAGGTGAGACTAAAGTTACGTCACGTAATAGTGCCAGAAAAGTATGACGTCAGCAGAAACCGACATTACAATGGATAATAGTGTCGCTTCTATATGACATCAGCAGAAACCGATAACTTTTACTAACTTGTAGTAATAATATTTATAAACTTACATAACTTTAAAAAATAATATTTATAAAATTATAAAATTACTACTACTACTATTTATAATAACTACGCTTCCATGTCGGAGTCCTCTTCCTCCTTCTTTTGAACAGCTGACTTGGCCACCTCGGTGGAGAAGCGCTTCATGCTCACCTCTGCTTCTTTGGTCACCGTGTTGGGATGGGATGCCAACTAAACGAGGGTGTTGAAGGGGAAGTCAGACTGGCATACCATTACCGCAGACAATATGCGGTCCGCAACTGCCTGCGCCAGCTCTCGGCGCTCCGACGTCATCGTCTCAGGGAGCCGACTTAGCATCCCTTCCAGTGGACCCATGGCATAGAGGAAGTGGACAGGAGACCCCCCTGGCTTAAAGGGAGTTGCAGACTCTCCAGCTTCAGTTTCTTCACAGCACCGTTCATCTTCTTGAAGATGTCTGATGCCATGTCGGTTTGAGGCCGGAGGGACCCCCGCAGAGCGTCAAAATCATGGTGAAGGGACACCCGCAAAGCCTCCGACTCTTGACGCTACCTCTCCAGCTCCTGCACTCTCTCGCCCGCCATCTAAGAAGCGCATGGAGACGAAAGATAGTTGGAAGATGGTTCGAAGAGATGTAGAAGACGAGATGGTTCCAAGAGCGCAGTTGCAACCCCTTTTATAGCCCTTGGGTGAACACCTCACCTTCCGTCGCTCCAGCTCCACTGAGCGTTTCACATTCCGACGCTCCAGTTGGATCCTTCTAGTGGGACTGAGAGTTTTCAATATTATAAATGATAATATGTGACGGTCAATATGGAAACTAATGGTGTCGGTCAAGCATGACGTCAGCATAAACCGACATTACAATGAACAATAGTGTCGTTCAAGTATGACATCAGCAAAAACCGATATTACAACTAGTAACAGTATCGATCAAATATGTTGACGTCATCTTTGAGCGACATTTACAGTAGAGTACTAATTAACTTATCCCAAAATCTTCGATGAACACATGGACAAGATCATTACAAATTAGAAATATCATTACAAATTACAGTAGTGATATTTTACAAAATCATTACAAATGGAGTACATGACTTCAAGAGGTTTGACAGAGCCTGGAACTGCAGGGCCGCATATACCTCCTGTTAAACGGCGGCGATGTCCTCGAAGGCCAGTCCCTGTCACATGTCTGGCTCGACCCGTGCCCGGAGGGGAACGCAGAGATAAATTATAAGATGTAGGCTAGAAGACTAGAAATATCATGATGACAGTAGTGCAAGAGCGAGAGAAGATGTGGACGTTGTTGATAAGCGTCCGCATGCTCCTCACCTTGCGTCGGCCACCGCAAGGTGATATCACGCCCTCCGACATTGCTGTTATTGTAATTAGTGTCGGTCAGATGATACCGTGCCACCCGACACTACTGTTTTTATGGCTAGTGTCTATCTCGCTAGCGTTAGCTCCGCCGACACTGAAGACACAACTATCAGTGTTGGCCAGATGATGTCATTTGACCGACACTAATAATTTGATTCAGTGTCGGCTTTTTCAGCTCGACATTGATTACCGTTTATAGCAGTGTCGTGTGAGGACTGTCGCATAATTTGACTGACATTGTTAATTACTATATAAGCAGGCCTTGTCGCATCGTTCCACTCTAAACCTAATGGCCTCTTCATTTCCCGCGTGACGCCGTTACGCTGCCAAAATTTTTCACCAAACCCTAAACACGTCGCTATCGCTCCCGTCGCTGCTCCTTCGACACCGGCCGCGGCTAGTCGATCGTCCTCCTTGGCTCCGGCACCGGTTGCAGCTGCGCGGCCTCCTCCGACCTCCGGCTGTGCGTTCGCCTCCGACCTTGACGCCCACTGCGTTTTCTGCTACGGCTCCGATCTCCCAGCGTCTCCTCTCCCCTTCAGCCACTCTGAAACCCTAATGTAAGTACCCTCACCCATTCTTTCTCGGTAAGCCGCATCCCCTCCCCCCCATTCCGGCAATCTGCAAACTGTAAGTGGCATCCCCTCCCACCATTGTTCCTCTAAATTCATGTGGCTTCGAAATGCTATATGACATTGTTTATGTATATACATATTATTGCTTAGTTTATGGATACATTGTAAGACCTTCTTTGACACAAAGGTAAAATTACTTATTCCTATGTTTCTCCTTTGAATTATTGTGCGAATCCTGTGAAATTGCTGTGTGAATAACAATGTCGGTTTGATGACATCAGCGACCGACACTGTTACCGCGTAGTGCCGGTATTGCTGACAGCATCTTTGACTGACACTACTATGGCCGATACTACTATGACACATGTCCTAAATTCTCTAATATATAGGAAGGTTGCTATTGCTATATGACATCTAGATTATAAACATAATTTAGTATAATCAAATTGTAGGAAGAATATATTTATTATAATAGTACTTTTCAGTTGTAGTTGTGCTCGATGATGAAAGCGAACTAAGTGAGATTAGAGTGGCAGCTTGGACCATATATATCTTGCGACTTGAGATATCGGATATGTGTTGCCATACGAGTCAAGGACCTTAGAGCATTAGAAGGCTATTAAATTGGCAACCCGCACTGAGAGCAAAAGTCTTTCTATTCTATACCCTCTTCTTTTGTTATAGCAACCATTGGATTGCTTTCATGACATATCCAAAATATAGGAAGGCTTGGGTATTTGACTCCATTGATCGTGAGAGTAGCACATACAACGATTTCTTGGAAGTCCTTGATGTGTAATGACCTCTAATATCATTTTAATTCTATTAATGATCTGTATTCATAATCATGACAAAATATTTCTTATCGATGACAGCTCTTACAAGTTCTACATCAAGCTTGGAGGAAAACAGCATCCAAAACGGAAAGAAAAAAATATCGTACAAAACACATTTTTCGGTACTACTACACCATAATTCAATAATCTATATCACTATATTTTTGTCTATATCTTTGAGACTTTTAAACCTTTCCATTTTGTTCTCAAAGTGTGCAAAACAGGCTCCTGACAGTGTGCATTGTGGCTACTATGTGTGCAAATACATATAAGCCGGCTCTGAAAAATACATGACATTGTCCAAGGAAGATTATGTATGGAAAAATATAAATACTTGCAGTTTTAGTAATAATGTTATATGCATTTTTACATTGTACTGATATTTACATTTTAGTAATTACTAATTATGTTCTTAATATTGGCAGCCAGACAAGCAGGTGCAAGTGCAAGGAAGCCAATTTGATGAAGCCACACTCAATGACATTGCATTTCGGATGATTCGCTTCATGATGCATGAGTTTATTCATGCAATGGGTAAATATTATGAATTTTTAGGTGATGTGGCAGGACATCCAGAACTTGCTAATTGGTGTGGGAAATATCACAATTCTGAACTAATTCACCAAAACTTTGAGGCTGGACAGAAGAGAATTAATGAACAAGACTGGAGTTAGCCGAGAAAATAAAAATTTAGTTGTTAGTTCTATGTGAAGGATGCATATTTATGTATATGTTCTTGTTTTACAAGCGGTGTTGCCGACCAGTGAATTGACTCTTTTTGCTTCTTCATCTTGATCTTGTTGTGCAAGAAGTCTTCCAAATACTTCATTCATGGTGAAGTTCTTGAAGTTTTTCTTTTCCCTAATAATAGTGCATAAACATGAGTTCCAAGAGTGAAGAGCTTGTAGTAACCTTTTGTTCACTTCAAGATCTTCAGGCTCCACTCCAAGCGCTCTTATTTTGTTGACGATCTCTATGAGCCGATCGTGCACTTTTTGTGGCCGTTCATTCTTCTTCCTAATGAACGAGATGTATTGTCCTCTTAGGAGGTCTTCTGTTGCTTCCTTGATGGTGCCGTTCCTTCATGAATGACTTCAAGCTTCTTCCAAATTTGACGAGCATTTCTAATCCCCATCAACTTTGTGCACTCTTGAGGATTTAGGGCTGAGATGATGACGGAGGCCGCTTGAGCATTGCGGTGCATTTTGACTTCATCCTTTTGAGTAGGATTTTCTTCATCTTCAAAGGTAAAGTCCTTTCCAACGATCCTTAAGATTTGAGGCCCCATTTGATGAGGACATCACTCCTTTAGATACACACAACACTCCTCAAATTAGTATTAGTGAAACTCGTGCACGACAGTTAAGATTAGAGGTGAGCTCATTCCTAAACGCAGGAGAGGCAGGGTGACGCGGGACTAATTCGGCCTGGTCGAGGTGCTCCTTCTCTAGAGTCTGCCTGTCCAGCGGACAAGTCCGCTGGCGAATAAGTCCGAGCTAGCGAACAAGTCCGGATTTACTAGGGTGGTCTTTCTCTGGAGTCCGCTCGACTGGTGGATAAGTCCATCGGCGGACTAGATCGGAGAAGAGAACTAGTTCAGTGCTGCCAAATGAACATCTCTCTGGAGTCCGAAGCCTGGACCGAATATGTCCGGCACCGGACAAGTTCAGGGTTAGCCTTGTGCTCCCTCTCTGGTATCCGGCCAATGGCAGGACAGGTTCGTGTCTGAACAAGTCCGAAGCGAGTTGACAGGAAAGTCAAGGTTAAAGATTAAATATGCAATGCATGAGAGAGCACTTAAGCATTTCCATTTTAGAAGTTACTGACTCCCACTTGATAGTATGGTGATCATATGACTCAATAAAAAATAAAAATGAAACGCCTTGAAGCCGTGGATCACTTTTCCTCTTTTCTCTTTTTAGGGGTCAATAAAGTTTCTTTTAACTTGTCCCTGCACACATACTGACAAAGTAATATCAAAGAATTCTATTTTTACCACAATTCATCCAAAACTCACATGGGATCCTAGATGCACTTTCAGTCGCTTTGGACAGCTGATCATGGCGTGTTCCCGTCAACACCGCTAGCTAGGTCTTCCGCTTTTGAAGCCTGGACTTCAGCGCCAACCAGTATGGTGAACTGCGTCTCCAGATTCCATGCACGAAATGCTCGACCTGATGCTGTCGATCTTGCGCGACGCTGGTTCATGACCCGGCGCCCGAACGCTTCACGGTTCATGCACCAAAGGGCAAAGAAGAGACGCCTCTCGTCATACCCCGACCTGCGATCTCTCTTCGCTGCAACGAGCGGCCAGTATCGTCGAGCAAGCCCTTCAGCGCAAAACCGCCTAGGCGAAGCCAACTTCGCCTGCCACGTCGACAAGGAAGTATCGGTGCTGCCACCCAAGGATGTGTCTCTGACAAAAGGCGGCATCCAAGCTCGCAGATGTGCGCCTATCAGCAGATCATGGCTTCCTGCACTCCTATCTTTGAGTGTCGGAGCGAGAATGTGGCAGCAGAAGAGTTCATCCTCAATAAAGTTGTCACTCCCGAGAACCCAATGCTCCATGAGACTCACGAGCACCTATGCGTCTTCTTGCATAGAGCACTGGAACAGCAAGAGCAGTCATCCCGGTCGGAATGATCCGAGGTTCGAAGCAGCCAGCGACAATGTTTGGCGAACTTAGCCCGACTCTAGTTAGCCGCGGTGGTCAGACGAGAGGGTGCCCCCCCCCCCCCCCGCGCAAGGCTGCCAAGCCATCTATCGGTGCCTCGGATCAGACAGCAATGCAAAACATACCATCCACTCTAGGCGACTAGCAAGGAGTGACAACTACGCTAAGTACCTCAAGAGCGATCTCCTGTGTCCTACGATCCTTATGCTGCTCGCAAATTCGCCGAGCGAGATTTCCTCCTCATTTCCGCGCACTAACCAACATCATCAAGTACGCTGGTGAGTTCAATCCAACAGTGGCTCGAAAACTACCATTTTATCTGCCTTGCAGGAGGGGCGCCATCTAGTATCTACCGCTCTTCTTGGCGGATTCGGCTCGAACATCTTTGGACCAACTGCATCCACGACTAGTCTGACCTATGACGCGTCTTTATCGGCAACTTTCAAGGAATCTACAGTCATCCAGGTAACTCTGTGGACCTCAAGAACTACAAGGAGAAGTCAAGTGAATTGCTTTGGCACTACATCTAGCGCTTCAGTCAAAAACACGAGCTACCCGATATAAGTGACACCGACATCATCAACACTTTCACCTATGGAACAACATCCAAGTCTATCGTCCACAAACTTGAGTGCAAAAACCCTCATACAACCTGCAACCTCCTCGACATTGCCACCATCTTTATTACCGAAATCCAAGCAAACTTCGACAGAGATAGGGACAAGGGCATAGAGAGATCCAAGGTCGAGTGCTGCACCGACCATCATGACGACCGACCGAGAGGTGGCTCGAGCAGTAAGAGGCTCAAAAAGAGCAAGTCGCATCGCGAGGAGTTCCTGGGCGTCACCGACTGACCTCTCCGACCTAAAGCGTGCGCCCACATCGACTACCTCGAGAAACTCCTCGAGAAACCCTGCTTGAACCACGCGATTCTTGTCAAGCACCTCTACAAGGGCTACCGTCTGATGAAGCAATTCTTGAGGGGTTACCTCTGACTCTCACAATGGTCTCAACGACCCGACCCTCCCGTGAAGGATGGCTAGAGGGATGGAGGCCCTCCCTTCCCCCAAGCTAGAAGGTTGCCCCATGATCTTCGACGGGTCAGTAGATTATGAGTTCCGACACCGACACAAACTAACTCCAGGGAAGTCAACATCGTTAACCTGCCATTCCAGCCTACCTCAGGTGGGAGTCACTGATCATCTTCGACCGATCTGACCATCCTGACAATGTGCCACAGCTAGGACGCCTTTCACTCGTGCTCGATCCAATTGTCGGAACCACCCGGCTCACCAAGATCTTCATGAATGGAGGTAGCAGCCTCAACATCCTCTACAGCAATACCTTCGACGCCTTGCATCTCTTGCGATTAGATATTCGCCTGAGTAATCTTCATTTCACGGTGTCATTCCGAGGATCACGCCATACCCCTAGGCAGATAGACCTTCTGGTCACCTTTGGTGACCGAAACAACTTTAGGATGAAAAGGCTCATATTCGAAGTGGTCAACTTTATGGGCACCTACCATACAATCCTAAGACGACCGTGCTACGCCAAGTTCATGGCATTCCCAACTACGTCTGCCTATAGCTAAAAATACCAGGCCCCAACAGTATCATAATTATGGCGTCGCGCTTCCAACACATGCTCGTCTCCTGTTGGCATTTGTTAATCATCAGGACGATGACATAATTACTGGTGTAAAGATCAAGTGATCGAGTAGGGGGTTGAATCAGGCACTAATACTACTATCTCTTTTCAATCTCTTCCTAGATTCTAGCTATCTAACAAGCAACTTTTAGCAAGATAACGAACAAGCTAGGATAGCAACAAGAAATGACCAAATGTAAGGATGACTAGAACAACCTATCAAGCTAGCAACCATATCAGCATGAGAGCCACCAAGAGGAAATAAATGAACATCCTATCACCCTACTCGCAACAAGATAAATGTGGAAAGTAAGGAGAAGAGAGATAGGAATATTCAGCGTTTTTCCTCAGATCTCGAAAGGATGACGCCTTCCTCTAATCCTGTTGGACCACTCCCATCGGAGTACCGATCCCTCGGTTACTAGAATGGTGCTCTATGGGTTACGATTCACTCTCGAAGTGAAGTCACCGATGCTCTCAGCTATAGCAGACAATACACACACTACTTAAAAAAAGAGTTTTTACAAGCGGATCTAAAATTTTTTCTGCAGACGATTGTTATTTCTACTGACATTAGTGAGCCTGTAAAAATAATGTATTTGTACACACGCGTGTGCACAAAAAAACCTAGTACACGTGGATCTCTTAAAATATCCGTCTGCAAAAAAAAAATCTAGTGCAGGCAGATCTCTTAAAATAACCGTCTGCACAAAAAAGCTTAGTGCAGACGGTACCATTAAATAGTCTGACTGCACTGAACATTCTTCAAAATAAAAAAAAAAATAGGACTTTATGGGCTAGCGGGCGCAGCACTGCAGCCAAAGCCTATACGCTCCCCTGCTAGCCGTCGAATGAAGCCCGGCGCCCTACGCCGCCGCCGCCGATGCTTACGCTCCGTGCCCCTAGCGTTTAGGGCCCCCGCGCCCG
>BCLH01000542.1:59287-69507 GCA_001602315.1 Zoysia pacifica | reverse complement strand
GAATTAGTGGGCAAATCAAACATTGACAAAGATAAATAGATAAAAGGTGATACAAGCAGTTGCTTTATAAAAGTAGCATAGATAAGAAATTTCAGCACAACAAAAATTTTGTCACCTTTTGTAAATCGATGTTCAAAAAGTTTCTTCTCATTTTCAGCAATACCTTCTATGGTGTTATGATCAGTCTCATCTTAGGCTATGCATGGAACATTGTATATCTTTTTTTTCTCCATGTATGTATCACTTTCATCTTCTTGTTTGATTTTAATTTCCAGTAAAATATTAGATGCAATAGGAGGTACAGTAGAAAGCACCTCTTCCAAATAGTGTTCATCACAATTAGAGATAGGTTCAGAAGATGTATCATTGAAAGTTTCTCTCATTAAAATTTTAGCACCACTCCATGTCCGAGGATATTTTTTTGTTATATATAAACATTGCCACCAAGTTAAAGCATTATCAATTAATGCACTACTAACATTTAAAAGCTTTTTCTTTTCACACATACGGCATTGTACAAATAGATTATCTGTCTTTTTTTTCCCAAACAATATATTTAATAGAATCTAGACCATCATATAAAAAAAGAGATGAAAAAAATATAATTACTCGTGAAAAGAGATGATATAGCAATGGTCTAAACCTCAGGCATCTTTTGATCATGTGTGACATCTCTCTGAGGTGGATTACATCTCTTAAGACTTCCCAACATATTGTCCACAAACATTGTGTTTTTCTAAATGTTGCATCGATATTATCAAGGACTCTTTGCAAATTACTACTGATATTGTATTCACCTCCTTTTCTTCATGTCGTAGTTAGAAAAATAGCAAATAGATAGCACAAAATATTATTCCTACAACTACAGTGAGATAAGTGGTAAAAATTTCGCAAAAGAAAAAGCTTTACCAAGCTCTTGAAAGGTTCTTACCAAAGCAAATTAAAAGATGGTGTAACCAGTGACAAGAGAAACCATAGAGTCGTAATTCCACAATTGCAGGGTCACATACAGTACTGATCCAAAGTGAGTATGTGCAGCTTGGAGGGCTGAAATAATGATTAGTGGAACACAATTGTATAACAGATAGTAATATTGAATAAGTGTTCTAAGTATTATATTCTAGTTGCTGGCCCAATCTTATAAAAAATACAGATGTTACAAGAATATGAATTAAGACATCAAAAGGCACTAACAACACAAGCAATAAGGCCTCAGAAATCAGCAAATTGTTCAGCACTAGAAAAATCAGCAAAGGTTAATTCATGTCTTTTAGATCTTCAATATTTTTATTTTTATTTTATTTTTCTGATATTTTTCTCAGAACCAGAAATACAAAAGATGGTACACAATTAAATTTCATATCAATATGATAAAAGATGTGGCCTGTAGAAAATCTTGAATTTCTAGTAAATTTGTACTAAAACTTCGGAGTGCGAAAACAGAAACTTCTGATAAAAATATTGAATCTAGGGCCGTCAGATGTTGAAAAATTTTGTATTGATATCCAAAAATTACTTATATATCTAATTTGGGGTCTATAAACAAAAGTAATAACTATTTTAATAATAGACCTCCGTATTAGATGATTTTATAGCGAAAGCTTATGAATGGATGATTTAAATGCTAGGGATGGTTGAAACAAAAGATGGATGGTGTAGCCATCGCCGTATTCAAATAAGTTGAGGTGCCAAATAGACCAGTACAAATTATAATCTAGATCATGATATCTAAATTATAATCTAGATTATATGATTTAGAGATTATAATCCAGATTATATAGTCTATTAGAGAAACAAAATGGGCTTTGGAAAACTTGCTGCCCCGTCATGCTTGATGCTACTCTGTTTTCATCCAAGGATTTTTTATTTTATTTTCAAACATCATATTTGATCATTCACCTTATTTATAAAATAAATATAAATAAGCTGGGCTTAAGTATTTCTATTAACAAAATAATTCACAATAAATAAACAATGTTTTTACAAATTGTTTTGAATAAGACAAATGGTGAAATAAAACAAAAACAAAACTTATTCTAAAATGAGAGAGTACCTTCTAAATACTACTGATTCCATCTTTATATATGGTCGATTTCTCGTTCTTTGAGGGAGCACAGCGAGAAGTGTAGTGAACCTTGTCCTAATATTTCTTATTTTTCTTTCTGCATTTTGGATCAATTTGTTAAAAGTTGGAAAGGTTTGTTTACAAAGGCATGGCAACTTCTGCACGATAACGGGAATGGGCATTGTTTGCTGTCTATGTAGTAGTTGTTGAAACTATAGGCAGCAAACAATGTTGAAACTAGTCGCTTCAAAAAAAAAAAGTTGTGTATGTATATCTAATGATAAAATAATTCATAATAAAATAAATGATATTTTCAAAAAAGTCTGAATAAAATAAATACTCAAACATGAGAAGTAAAAGTTAAAAACGACTACTCCCAGTCGTTTCTCCTCCCAAGAAACGAGCAGCGCCAGGTTTCAGCACGTTCCTGCTGTAAATTAGCTGAGGTTTCTACGAAACGTCACTTACCAGAACCCTTTGACGCCAAAAAAAAAAAAAAGCGAAATAGCAGTTGCCGTGCGCCATGAAAAAAAAGTAAAAAACGCGAAGCAGCACCAGCGCGTCATGCAAAATAAAATAAAAAACTAACAGAGACGACCGGAATCGAAACGGCAAGCTCATGCACAGAGCCTGCCGATTGTAACCAGTTGGGAAGTGTGAGAAAATTTAGTAAATGGGGCAATCGAGGCTATTTAATATGGGGAAACAAGGAAAAAGATCTCATTCTTAATCAAGCATTGGTATGTGAGATTACAGTAAAATGTCGACAAATATGAGACTGGAGGGAGTAGTTTTTAGGAATGAAGAAATTACCCCTCTGTCTAAAAATAAGTTATATTTTTGATATTTTAAAATCAATGTTTAACTATTTATTTTATTAAAAAATTATGAAATATAAAAAAGTAAGTCATGCTTAAAGTTTTTTTAATAATAAATAATTTGATAATAAAATAAATAATATTTTCAAAAAATGTTTTTTTAAGATGAATGGTCAAACGTAGATGTCGAAGCCTAAAATGACACTTATTGGGACGTAAGAAGTAGTTTGCAGGCATAGATATTAACTGACAATGTGGGTCTCTATAGGTCTATTTGGAACGAGAGTAGTTTCTTAAAAAAAAAGTTTATAGATGTAGTTTCTATAAACTTGTTTATGAAAAAAATAGGTGATGGTGTTTGGAACCGGTTTGTAGAAACTAGTTTCTAGTTTCTTTTTCTTATCTAAGGCATTCACAATGTGGTGCTAAAGTGAGTCACAAGCAATAAAATACTCTTTAAAATCAATCATATACATTGTGAAAGTAGGTAAGAAGAAGAAAACAACAAAAGCTATTTATAGTGCTGTGGCCAAGCCATAAGAGATTAAAATATTATTTTGCTAGGAATGTGCGTAGCCATGGGAAGAAAGAGACAATTCAGAAATAAATATTTTAATTTAGAAGTTAGCTTCAACATTGTGGAAGAAGCAACTACAAAACACTACTTCATAGTGGACCCCATCCTTATATACTAAATTGAAATAAGCATTGAGGATGCCTGGCATCTTTGCCAATCCTTTATTTTAACTATCTGAGTTTGTTGAAGATTAGTATGTTTTTTGGTAAAAAAAAAAGCCAAAAGAACATAGAAGGACTAGATTCTTTGTTTCTAAGAAAATGGGAAACTGATTTCTAAAAGCTGAGGAAAAAACTAACCCGTTTGGAGGTGCATCGGCTTCTAAAAACTGGTTTCTTAGAAATTGGTTGGATCTAAACAGGACCCATATAGAACTTGTACCCATGTGTGTTATATGCATTGCCTCTTAATAATGTCAGTTCTAAACTCACTCATACTGGCAGTTGAGAAGACACCAAAGCCCTGTTTGTTTTAGCATCTCAGCTGCTTTTTCAGTTGAAAAAGCTGAAAAGCAAGAAGCTGAAACAAACTGGGTTCTGAAATGTTTGCTTTTGAAAAGATGAAAAGCAAGTTTCTGATGACATGAACTAAAAGTTGAAAAGCACATTTTGGACTGTTTTTTTGACTTTTGATGTGCTGAGAATCTAAAAATATATTACAAAAAACAACATTCAAATTTCATCAGTTTACTTTTTCAACTAGCTACCAGCCAACTTTTCTAAAAGCACAAAATCAAAAGCCCAAACAAATAGGCCCTGAGGAGGCCTTTGGAACCGAGGAAAATTGATCAAAGGATTTTTGGAGGAATCCGTATGGAATTTTTCCTACATTGGGCCTTTGTTTCATTGGAATCGCGAACTTTCTATGGATTGTATTCCTAAGCTTGATTCCATAGGAAATGAAGCAAGAGCTCCAACCTCTTGTCAATTCCTATGGTGGAAGGAAAGCAACACTAAGTGTTCCTTCCTCCTCCTTTGATTTCCAGTGGTGTTACCAAAGGGCTTCTCCTGTCAATTTCTGTGTTTTGAAATCCCATAGTATTCATAAAGCATGCTGCTTCAATTCGATATTTTTCCTATTCCTATATTTTTCTTATGCTATGTTCCAAAGGAGGCCTAAGATTTGGTAGCAACCCTGGCGAAGCTACCTAGCCCAGGCATTGGATTTTAAGCGTTTGGGGTCAAGCTGGGATGTTTGGCTCAGGCCCTGTTTGCAAGGCAGGAATTTTTTTCTCTACTCCTGTGTTTTTCCTTTGAAATTGAATTAATTCCTGCGAAATTCCTTTAAAAATCTTGTGTTCCAAATGGGGCCTCTAGGTTTGAATCAAATATAGACCTAATGACCTATGTCCCATCTATAGTTCAATGGCTTAATTATAAGTGTCAGTAATGACAAATAGCTAGGTTAAGGATGTGGAACTGTAGCCTGGTAGTACATAGTATAGGCTTGTTGGATCAAAAACAAATGGCTACATGAACACATTGCTACAGTACATCATGGTAGCAAGCTATATTTCTTGAACTTTAGAGACCAGTAAGGCCGATACAAGGATACACACCAGTGGTCTTATATATAGATAGTCTCAGTCGTGAATGATTTGGGTAACGTGCAAGGGAGATGGGGAATTGAGAGTGCTGTTTCACAAAGCAATTATCTTATAAAATAAATTTAAGAGTGAGACACTGCTACAGATACTATTTTTGCAGACAAACCTAAAGGGTTTCGACATGCGGTTTTCCAATCTGTTGGCACTTGTGAGCCTGTAGAAATAGTGTATTTATACAAACACTTATGTCTCCCACTATTGGAATCGATCATGTTCCCTAGGAAAAATTTTTGTTCCTTAAGTTTTTTTTCAAAACTCTAGGGAAAGTATTGTTTCCTAGGGTCACTAACTACCGAAGGGAAATGGGAACCTTTCCCTGGAGGAAGATATGAAACAGTAAAGATATCAGTACGTTCCCTAGGAAATATTTCTATTTGTAGGGAAATTTGGTGCGGGGAGCCCCACTGCTTGCCACATAAGCACCTGTCCCTGTGAATGTCCCTGTGAAACTAGATGACTTCCCGACCCGTTGCTGCGAGACCTTATAAATAGTTAAATAATGATATGAAAAATGATTAAATATATAATTATTCAGTGTATTCAGTGTCATCAGAAAGTTGTTTTAGAGGTATACACAGAGGTATTGACAAAAAATACAGAAGCAGGTACCCTTCTTTTGAACACCCAATTGACACTTCGCGTTATATCTGCACATAATACCAAAAGGTTCAAAGCTCATGTTATGCACAATTTTTGCTACCAGCCATTGGTTCACATGTTCTAATACTATGTTTATTTAGTTAAATTTGAGACCCAAAAATGACAAATGTAGAGTTCTGATTTTTTTTCAAAACTGTTATATATTGCAAAGAAAAATAGATTTGTTTAAATGCAAAGTTGAATGATTCAGTTGTAGCACACCAATTTTTGCTTAAAAGAATATTTCTTTGGAATTTTACTGGGTCATTTTCAAACCTATTCGAGCCTTCTCTACTTCGATAAGGAGTTTACATTATCTAATATTCCATAAAAAAAACAGAATTTCAGTTTCAGTTGAAATTGCACTCTAGACTCTTTCTAATCTAAAGTCTCTAATGGAAGAAAAAAAAGGAAAAAATGTTCAATGGGAGAAGATACCATGAATGTTTTGCCATAGTTTAGTACTGAAGGTTATGTTAAATTATGAAATTATTAAAAAAAAGAGAGAGAAAGCAAATGGTATATTAATTAGAAGCCAAGCTGCCCATTCACATGTTAGTGTGCTAGGAGGTATAGACGGTCATATGCATGCCACATACTGCAAGTATAGAACATATGAATCTCACAGTATATACAGTACGTTGAATGAACACATGCCAGTAATTAACAAATGGTAAAAGAATAACATGATAATTTTTTCAGAATAAGCAGAGATAGGTCCACATTTCTTATTACAATATCCTAGTAATAGGGATGCAGGGGAATAGAGATAGGGCGGGAAGTAATTCATGAAATGCACAACTGATTAAAGTACCAACTAGAAGAAACAGAAGGGAAAAATGTTATCCTAAGCATGCCAAATCTGCAGGGTTAGATCGACCGGTAACATATACAAAGAATGAAATAGTACATTGGTTACATATACCAATGTATGATGCTAAAATGGTAAAGGTCACATCAAAACTTTGGCTGCAGACTACTTGAACAGATGGCAAGTATTGAGTAATTACCGAAGCTTTGTCACATGTACTCTGTCAAACATCAGCAGCAAAATCTGGGAGGTCCTGTGAATAAGAAAAGGAAAGAATAGAAAGAAATTGTTACGACGCTCGACTCTAGTAGTATAAAACAAAGCAGTACAGCAGACAACTTTATGAAGCAATATAGTCCCCCACAAATGGACACTGCAGTCAGTGATCAGCAATTATGAAGCAATATGCTAGACAGCTAGACAGACAGGGAAAATAGAGATCATATATGATGTAGCAATTTACCAAACAATTGAAATAACATATACAAATTGAAATAGCATGAAAGCGAAACTCGATCCCGTTACTATCTGAGCAGCAAAGAATGTTAAGATTATAATCTAATGAAGTCACCTCCAGCTTGCTATCAATTTCATTTTTGATCCTCCAGTTGAAAGAATTCGGAATGAACATGTCGGTGGTTCGTACACCGGCACAGTAAATTTATACGATCAGACGGAGGATCGTGTGTTTTCGAAATCGAATGGTCTAGTCTACAAACGAGACTCAAGGTTAGCCTAGTTCGGACTGCCTCGAGGGGTAATACCCTACGTCCAGAGATAAAAGATCGATCAGATGAATCTCAAGAACACGAGAGTACAATGCGGATGGGTTCTGGACGGATCCGAGAGTCTCAAGCTCGTGTGATGAGGGTAGTTTACAAGTGGTGATGTGTATCTTTTCCCGTGGCTGTTATCGCTATTGTGTGTATGACTTGTCCCTTGTTTTCTCTGTTATCGCTATTGTGTGTATGGCTTGTCTCTTGTTTTCTCGCTTCCCAAGCGCCTCTTTATAGAGCCGGACCTAGATTGACTTGATCGAACCACGGTCGGGGTGACCGGACTATGGTTTGAGCATCTTGTCACCTACAGAAAACGGGTAACCCTTTGACAGGTGGTGCCACAGTCTTCAGTGGATCATGCTCTCTGGCGTTCGGGGCAGATGATCGGCACCTCCCGCTCGTACCCTTGTTCACTAAGAGGGAACAGGGTTGCTTTACTGTTCAGCTTTATCGCCTAGTGGGTTGTTTCTCGTCCAACCGGATAGTTGCGAAATCTTTCGGAATGTTTATCTTCTCTGCGAAGCTGTACGTCGTTAGGAGTTTTGAATCAGCGTGACTGTTGAAGTAGTGACTGCTTCGTGGCGGTCAGTGGGCGAGTCCCGACCGCTAGGGTCCCGACCCCTGAGGGTCGAGACGATTACATCCGCCTCGGCTTCAGGCTTTGGTGGGGCTTCTCGACCGCCGAGGCCGGGCCACCGTTGTGAAGTTCTTAGTGGGTCATTGAAGGACCTCGAACTGTAAGTGGGCCGTGCTGTAGAAGTTGATCCGTAGGTACCCGAGGTATACTATCCCGACAGTAGCCCCCGAGCCCTGCGCCGTTTGCAACTTCTGTTGAGGCGACGTTGGGCTGTCCGTCTTCGAAGTTTGCTTTGATCCTACGGGGGCGCATCCGTCTTTGAAGTTTGCTTTGATCCTACGGGGGCGCACGAGTGCGCCCGTAGGGCGTAGCCCCCGAGCGATCCGAAGGGTCGGTCGTGGGCTGAAACATCGTGCCGACCATCACTCGCTGATGGTTGATCCTACGGAGGCGCGCGAGCGCGCCCGTAAAGCATAGCCTCCGAGCCTCCGAGCGATCCGAAGAGTCGGTCGTACGTAGGCTGAAGCGTCGTGGAAGCGATTCTCGACTGCAGAGGTCGGTCAGAAGCTAATTTTCGTCATTAGCCTGATGCAAAAAAAAAATGCCTAGATTGGACTGGTCTGGCCGGTCTCTGCTCATGATCGGCACAACACCTAGGTTGGACTGGTCTGGCCAGTCTTCCCATGGTCAACGTCCCTGACAACTGTCGGGCCGGTTGGGGGTTCGCCTAACCTCTCGTTTGTCCCAATCGTGAATCAGTTCACGGCGTTTGTAGCGGATCGTTGGTTACGGCCTCAATGATCGAACAGCTCCGCCGCCTCCAGGTGAACGGCGGATGCGGCGTCTAGAAATTGTAACCGTCGGTCGCTCCGGGCGGTTGGATCGACCTATCACGCAGCCAAGAATGCGCGACGGTTCGCGTCGCGTAGGTCCCATCGAAGGTACGGTTGCCAGGCATTAACTGCACGCTGGCGAGGGTTTCCAAGGCGGCTCACGGACCCGCCTGTCGGTGATTGGGTGTTGAGGCTCTTTGGTGTGCCTTGGTTTGAGCGCCCGCTACGAGCGCTCCCGGGCCCAATTGTTAGTGAGTTTGGGTCGGCCCGTTGGTTCGGGGCGTCCATGATCGTGGTGCGTCGAACCGGCGCATTGGCGTCTATAAGAAAGGTGGTTTACCCTTCGGTTTTTGTCATCTTGATTTCAAATATTCACGCGTAGTGCTCCTTCGTCTTCCTTGCACTTGCTCTTCATCTTCCTTTTCGTCTTTGTCTTCATCTTCATCTTCATGGCCGCCCAGTGGAAAGCGTCCACCGTCTCGGAGAGCACCCTCATCGCCTCGGTGGGGCTTGGAGTGCTCCCTCCCAGGGATACGGGTCGATGGCGTTCAGCATACCGCGAGGCCGTTCCATCGCCTCGCGCCAATGAGATCGTCAGCTTCGTCGAGTTCCACGAGCGCGGTTTGATGTTGCCGTCGTCTAACTTCTTCCGCGGCTTGCTGGAGTACTATGGTGCGCGTCTTCATCACCTCAATCCCAACAGCATCCTGCAGATCTCTGCCTTCATCACGCTGTGCGAGGCCTACTTGGGGATCGATCCCCACTTTGACTTGTGGAGGTACTTCATCCGTGTGCAGCCTCAGAAGGAAGGCGGCGCGGGGATTTGTCTCCGAAACAATCGTTAGGAGTACTTCAACATACCGTTGAAGGACTCCTTGAAGGGATAGCACAGGGGGTGGTTTTATATTGAGAACACCGCCCCTGAACTGCCGGCGTTCGATCTCGAACCACCGGTGGTCTTGGACTCGTGGAGCGCCGGGCTCAGCGATGCACAGGAGGCCGGCATCGAGGATCTGCTCGTCCGGATGGTCGAGCTGGACGATGCGGGCCTGACTAGAGCGCGTCTAGTGGACACCTTCGTCCAACGTCGCGTTCAACCGCTCCGTCTCCGCGCCCGGCTTATGTGCGACTACACCGAGAGGTTCAACACGATGCGGGAGGTCCTCCAGTCGGAGTTGTCGGAGGACGGCGTGAGGCAACGCCTCTCCCACCTTCTGAAGGGTGAGGCTCTCGCTGGTGCGAGCGGAGGGCCGGCCCCTCTGGACGCCGAGCACCAGGCGAATCGGATGGTAAGTCGTTTTGCCTGCACTTGTTAGTGATAAAAGTATTGGCGAAATTGGAGTGCTTATCTGTGTCTTGCAGGAGAGCGTTCCTCCATCGCACGCGCCGGCGCCCGTGGTAGTGCCGGCCGAAGAGGTTGGCATCCTGGCGGCGCAGGGTGCCGGATCTTCGGACCGAGGGGTCGGCCTCGATGTTACCGTCGCCGGGCCTTCGGCGGGGCCGGCGTCTGCGATG
>BCLH01000542.1:25042-59111 GCA_001602315.1 Zoysia pacifica | reverse complement strand
CGGCTCCTTCGGTCGTTTTGCCGACTGCTCCGATCGGTGCGCCGGCGGCTCCGGAGGTTTCCTCTTTCGAGTCTTGGTCGTCACCATCCACTGGGGGTGATTGGTCGCCTCCCCTAGTCCGACGGTCCCTTGTCGCAGCGGTGTCGGAGAAGATTCCAGCTTCGAGTTCGGCACGGGCAACCTCGGCCGCCGCTCCGTCGGACTCCGACTCGTCGGATGATGTGCCGCTCATGGAGCATCTTCGTCGTCAGAGGGCGAGGGAGGCGAAGAGCGCCGAGGGACCGCCTGATGTCATGAAGTGATTGGAATTTTGGTCATGTTCTGTAGAGCCCCTTCTTCCCTAGCTGTGCCGCAAGCCTCCGCAGCGGAAAGCGCGCCCGAGGAAGGGTCGCCTGCCGCAGGATCGCCGCGACGGGCGGTGCGTTCCTCGCCGTCCCCGCCTTGTGCAGTGTCCGCGGCCGAGACCGTGGGGGAGCGGGGGGAAGAAAAGACGCAGCCCCCGAGCACCGAGGCCGAAGGAAGTCAGGAGGAACTCTCGGGCGAAGAGGTCGGGAGGAACAAAGGACAACCCACGGCTGCTGGAGCCGGGGCTGCTGTTCCACAGCCCCCGAGCTTTGTCGCCGAGGGAGTGGAAGTGGCGGAAAGACAGGCCGAGTCGTCCCCTGGCATGGGGACGATGGGTCCAACCGTGTCGCCAACTCCGAGGGAGTCGTCGGCGCCAGCGATATCTGCACCACTGCCGACCACTGAAGCCGCTCCCGCGGCGCTGACGGTGGCGGTGCAGCCTTTGGCGGCTCCTGGGCGACGGGAGGATACGGGGCGGCCCTGGACTCCGAGCTGGTGATTGGACCCCTCCCCGTCTACTTCGTTGAGACGCCAGCCGGCACCCGGTCCTTTAGCTTCCAATGAGGTCGCCTGGGACTCTTGGAAGTTTCTGTATGACCAAATGTGCTCGGGGGGCGAATGGGTCTCCTCGGCGCTCGCTCATGTGCAAAGCGCCAAAGAGTGCTTGGAGGAGTTTCAGGAGACCATGGCCGATCCGTATGGAGCGCTCTACCTGTTAAGTTTTAATATTTCACGTTTTTATCTGCACGAACCTGATCTGCGGGTTTCGCAGGGGACCCTTGAGAAGGCGCTTCGCCAACCTCTGTGAGACCTCGGCCAGACAGAGGTGGAGGCATTGCGCCGCGAGCTTGCACGGACCCGCGGCGAGCGGGATGAGGCCAAGATATTGGCCGCCGACCGACTCCTCGCTCTCGGGAATGCTGAAAGACGCGCCGAGAACTCTGAAAAGGAAAGCCAAGAGCTTCAAATGGAGATCACTCGGTTGCACATTGAGAGGAAGAGCCTCGGCGAGGTCGGAATGTTACGCCAGACCTACGCAAGTAAGTAATTTTATAGTTAACTGGCTAACAAAAATGTTCAACCGGTTGTTTCTTGCTGACGCGTTAGGCTGCGCAGAACTCCAGGAGGGGGTCGGCCGTAGCGCCCAGGAGATCCGAGAGCTGAAGGACCGGATGCACTTGGCTGAGGAGGCCAGGAGGCGGCCGACGGCGCATTGGAGCGGTCGGAGGAGCTGTGCCGCCTTGCCCTAGAAAGCCGTGATACTTCGGAGGCTCGCCTCGGCGTTTTAGAGGCCGAGGTGAGGAAGTATATGGCAGAACTGGCGAGGCTGCAGGAGCTGTCTACTTCGATAGAAGCGTCGACGACTCAGCTTCAACGGGACCTGGCCAATGAGCGGTCGGCCACTGAAGCTGCGCAGAAAGATCATGAAAGTAAGTAATAAGTGGGCTTGTTAATTTATTAGGGAGACTGGTCCTGAAATTTTGAGATGCAGGCGTGTCCGTGGAGCTCCGGAGGCTGCTATGGTCGGTTCAGGCGCTGGTGCACCAGGTGTTCGACGACACTCAGGACCTAACCACGTCGGCGGTGCGGGCATCCCGTGTGCTGGAGATGCTGCCAGGGCTGATCAGCACCGAGTTGCTCGTCGCCCTACGGGACGGAGCGTCATTGACATTGGCGCACCTTCGGTCCCACTATCCCGACACCGACGTTGGGCGTATTGCCGAGGGTTTCGCCTCGGGGACGTCGGATGAAGCATCGGCGAAGCTTTTTGAGAACTCCAAGCCTTAGATGCAGGAGATCATCAGCTGCTACCTCCGGCCGACCCTGATGAAGGAGCGCTTCGGCCGCCTGCCTCCCCTTTAGACGTTCTGGCTTGTAGCTTGTAATGATACCTGTAAACTTGTTCGCGAGGTTATTTTAAGTTTGACTCTTTCTGACCTCAGGCGTTTTGCATTGTTGTTTGCGTTCCGTTGGGCGTTGGTCAGGCGACTGGGTCGGTCATAGCTCGTAGGGTCGAGTGTCGGGCTCGGACCGTAGAGTGTCATTGACACCGGGTCAGACCGTTAGCCGCGAGGATTGCTTTGAACGAAAATGCTCATAGTCCGCGAGAGTCAGCCGAGTCATGCATCGAATCACGAGCCGGGGGGGCGGTCGCCGAGAAAACGCGGTAGGCGCCGAGCCTTAAAAATGGCGAGGCATAAAGCCAATCGCCAGGACGCGGAGTCCTTTCGGGACTAAGGTACGGGACCTTAGTTTAATGCTAACGAGGCACAGGGCCTTTGGATCCTTGGGTGGGACTCATATGATAGCCCTCGAGCAGAGGAGTGTAGTCGAGCAAAATGCGCTTCTCTGCCAAAGAAACAGTTAGTGGATAAGATATAAACCAGATACGCAGAGATTAAATAACTTTATTATGCGTAAAAACGACGCAAATTTTTGATGTTCCAGGCGTGAACGATCTCAGCGCCGTGCTCTGTCGCCAGCTTGTACGTGCCAGGCTTTAGGACTCGCTTGATCACATACGATCCTTCTCACGGAGGGGATAGCTTGTGGTGATCCCGTTTGTCCTGCACTCTCTTGAGGACAAGGTCGCCGACTCTGAGGGCCCGACCCTTGACGCGTCGAGCGTGTAGTCGTCGAAGGCTTTGTTGGTACTGGGCCGACCAAAGTATGGCCACGTTGCGCGCCTCGTCCAGCTGGTCCAGGGCGTCCTGCCGCGCCTCTTCCGACCTCTGCTCGTCGTAGGCTCTGACCTTTGGGGAGTCGTAGTCGAGGTCGGTTGGCAGAACGGCTTCAGCCTCGAACACCATAAAGAAAGAAGTAAATCCTGTGGTTCTGTTGGGGGTAGTTCGCAGGCCGCACAACACGGACGAGAGCTCTTTGACCCACCGCCTGGCGGAGTGCTCGACGTAGTCGTAAATCCGAGGCTTCAGCCTTTGGAGTACCATGCCATTGGCACGTTCCACCTGCCTATTAGTCCTCGGGTGGGCGACAGAGGCAAAATCGAGGCTGATGTGGTGCTCCTCGCAGAATTCTCAAAAGACGTTTTCGGTGAATTGCGTTCCGTTGTCGGTGATGATGTAGTTTGGGACTCCGAAGCGGAAGACGATGTCGCGGATGAACTCGACGGCCCGACCCGAGTTGATGCATTGGGTCGGCTTTGCTTCGATCCACTTGATGAACTTGTCAACCGCGACTTATAATTGGGTAAAGCCCCCGGGGGCTTTGCGAAAAGGCCCGAGGACATCGAGCCCCTAAACCGCAAATGGCCAGGTGATCGAGATCATCTAGAGCTCCTGGGCCGGTAGGTGCGTCTGACGGGTATAGAACTGACAGCCTCTGCAGGAGCGGACAAGCTTTTCTGCGTCGGAGACTGCTGTAGGCCAGTAGAAACTTTGGCGAAAAACTTTGCCAACTAGAGTCTTTGGGGTAGCATGATGCCCACAAATCCTCGAGTGGAGGTCATCGAGAAGGCGCAAGCCCTCTGCCTGAGGGATGAAACGCTGGATGATGCCACTGGCACTGCGCTTGTAGAGCTCGTCGTCGATGAGAGTGTAGGCTTTCGCCCGGCGTATGATTCGTCGGGCTTCGTTGGTGTCGGATGGCAGGGTGCCGTCCTGGAGATACACATAAATGTTCTGGGACCAATCAGAGATGATGGCCAGAGTTTTGACCCCAGGGGTCGGGGCCTGCTCCCCGACTGATGCCTCAGCGTGGGGGTCGACGATGTCGTCTTTGAGCTTGATTGTCGGCTTGGTGAGGATCTCGAAGAAGATATCGTCAAGAACTGGATCTCGTCCCGAGGTCATTCGTGTGAGGGTGTCGGCTGCCTCATTGTCGTGGCGTAGAACGTGATGAAGCTCGAGCCCGTCGAATTTGTCTTCAAGTTTGCGAACTTCTTGGCAGTAGGCTTCCATCTTGGGATCTCGACAGCTTGACAACTTCATGACTTGATGTCGAGTTCGGAGTCACCCCTGACGTAGAGCCGTCGGACTCCGAGCGTGATGGCCATGCGAAGGCCATGCAGCAGAGCTTCGTATTCTGCGACGTTGTTGAAGGCCAAAAAGTGAATCTGCAAAATGTACCGGAACTTATCTCCCTTGAGGGAGATGAGAACGACGCCAGCCCCCGAGCCCTTCAGTCGGTAGGATCCGTCGAAGAACATGGTCTAATGCTCAGGGTCGGCAGAGTCCGATGGCCCTTGCGCCTCGGTCCACTCAGCGATGAAGTTGGTGAGGGTTTGGAACTTGATGGCTTGCCGAGGTACATAGGTGATATCATGGCCCATGAGCTCCATAGCCCACGTGGCGATGCGTCCGACCGCGTCCTTTCCGTTGATGATTTTCTCGAGAGGAAAACTTGTCACCACTCGGATAGAGTGGCTGTTGAAGTAGTAGCGAAGCTTACGGCTCGTGACGAGGATCGCATAATGCAGCTTCTCCACTTAGATATATCGGGTCTTGGCGTCGGTGAGCACTTCGCTGATGAAGTAGACGGATCGCTGGACCTTCAAGGCCCGACCCTCCTCCGATCGCTCGACGACAAGTACTGTGCTAACGACCTTGGCGGTCGCGGAGATGTAAAGGAGTAGCGGCTCACCAGGGATCGGTGAAGTTAGGACTGGCGGGGAAGATAGTACGGTCTTCAATTGCTCGAAGGCTTCCTGGGCTTCGACGGTCCAGGTGAAGCGATCGGACTTTCGAAGAAGTCGGTAAAAAGGCATAGCCTTCTCACCCAGCCTGGAGATGAAGCGGCTGAGAGCCGCAAGGCACCCAGTAAGCTTTTGGACACCTTTGACGTTGTTGATGGGCCCGAGGTTGCGAATGGCGGCGATCTTCTTAGGATTGGCTTCGATGTCACGCTCTGAGATGAAGAACCCGAGGAGCTTGCCGATGGGGACGTCAAAAACGCACTTCTCGGGGTTGAGCTTGATGCAGAACTGTCAGAGGTTGGCTAAGGTTTCTTCTAGACCTTTGATGAGGTCGGCCACCTGCTGAGTTTTGATGACAATATCGTCGACGTAGACCTACAGGTTTCGACCTAGCTGATCGTAGAAGCATCTCTGCATGCAGCGCTGATATGTGGCGCCGGCATTCCTGAGGCCAAAGGGCATGGTGACGTAGCAAAAAGAGCCGACGGGTGTGCTGAACGATGTGGCCGACTGGTCGGAGTCTCGCATGGATATCTGATGGTACCCGGAGTACGCATCAATGAAACTGAGGGTTTCGCACCCTGCGGTGGAATCGACAACCTGGTCTATGCGCGGCAAAGAAAACGGATCCTTTGGACATGCTTTGTTGAGACTCGTGTAATCAACGCACATCCTCTATTTCCCATTCTTCTTTTTAACTATTACAGGGTTGGCCAGCCACTCTAGGTGGTAGGCCTCTTTAACGAACTTGGCATCGAGTAGCTTTGTGATCTCTTCGCCGATGGTGTGGCGCTTCTCGTCGTCGAAGCGGAATCGTTGCTTCACCGGTCGGGAGCCGAGAATGATGTTCAGAGAGTGCTCGACGACCTACTTCGGGATGCCTGGCATGTCAGATGGTGCCCAGGCGAAGACGTCTCAATTCCGACAGAGGAAGTCGATGAGCACGCTTTCCTATTTGTCGGAGCGCGCGGTCCCGATTTTGGCCTTCTTGGAGGTGTCGAAGTCGTTGAGGGCGATCTCCTTAGAGTCGTTGGCGAGCTCGAAGGGCGTGGAGGCAGGCTTGGAGTCGAGAATTGCGGCGAACACCTGAAACTGGCGTATCTCCTCCAGTTGGGCCCGCCCCGCGAGGGCAACGGCCAACTCGTAACTTTTTCTCGCACGCGAGGGCATGTTTGAAGCGAGACGCCACAGTGATGACGCATTTGAGTCCCAGCATCTTGAGCTTGAGGTAGACGTAGTTGAGGACCGCCATGAACTTGGCGTAAACGTATCGACCGAGGATGGCATGATAGACAACGGAGAAATCGACCACCTCAAAGGTGAGCTTCTCCGTCCTGAAGTTATCGCGGTCGCCCAAGGGGACCGACAAAGTGATCCGACCCAGGGGTACTGCGCTACCCCCGAGAATGACGCCACGAAACGGAACATTGCTCGGGAGGAGGTCGGACCTCGAGAGCTTCATGGCCTTGAAGGTGTCGATGTAAAGGATGTTGAGGGCGCTGCTTCCATCCATAAAGACCTTGGATAGTCGAGTGGTGTCGATTATCGGATCGAGCACCAGGGGGAGGCGCCTCGGCTGAGGTACATGGTCCGGATGATCGGACCTGTCATAGGTGATGGGGCCTCCGACCACTTGAGATACGAGGGGACGGCGGGAGCGGCCAGGTTGACCTCCCGCCACGTCTGCTTCTGATGGCGGCGCGACTCGTAGGCCACCGACCCGCCAATGATTATCAGACAGTCCTCTGGCTCGGGGAAGGTACTCTCGAGGATACTTCCCCCTCCGTCAGGGGGTCGGATTGCTTAGGCTGAGGACGAGCGTCGGGGCAGAAGTACCCCTTGAAGAAAGCCTTCATGAGGTTGCAATCTCGTAGAGTGTGCGTCACGGGAGTTGCGTGGTAGGTGCAGACTTTGTCCGCTCGATGACGCCCACGAGCTCCTCATCCTACCGACGGTTCTTCTGCTTCTTGCCGCTCGTCCCGCTCCCGTCTCGGCGGTCGGGTCGCCGGTCGGGGCGGTCGGCTTTCTTTCGGTCGGCCTTGGACCTCTCCTTGTCCTTAGCCTGGTCTCGGTTGAAGTTGGCTTGAACAGCCTCCTCCTCGATGGCGAATGTGGTGGCGATGTCGAAAAGGGCGCGCGTCGTTCGATGGTTTTTACATCCCAGCTTGCGGACAAGCGCTTTGGATGTTGTGCCGCAGGTGAAGGCGTTGATGACGTCGGCGTCGCTGACGTTGGGCAGCCCGTTTCGCTTGCGCGAAAATCGCTGAATGTAGTCTTGGAGGGACTCACCGGTTTCTGTTTGCAGTTCTTCAGATCCCAAAAGTTACTCGGGCGGGTATTGGTCCCCTGAAAGTTGCCGACGAAGGCATGACGAAGGTCGGCCTAGTGGTGGATGCTGTCCTTCGGAAAGTGTTCGAGCCACCCTCTGGCCGAATCGGACAGGAAGAGTGGTAGGTACTGGATGGCGAAGAGGTCGTCGGTGCCACCGGCTTGGCATGCGAGAAGATAGTCTTCGAGCCAGTGGGCGGGATTCGTCTCACCAGTGCACCGGATGATGTTGGTTGGAGCGCGGAACTTGTCGGGGAAGCCGGCTCTTCGGATGTGGGTCCCGAACGCTCGAGGTCCGATGTCATCGGGGCTGAGGCTTTGAGCGTCGTCGTAGCTGTGTCGTCGAGGACGTCGCTTGGAGGATCGGTTGCGGCCGGAGTCGGAGTAGCGATCACTCTTGGCATGCCTCCGTGCCTCGATGGTGTGACGAGCGTCACGGTGCTCCCCCAAGCGGTGGCGAATGTTGCCGACCGGGTGGTCAGGTTTTCGTGTATCAGCCCATCCGCGGCGATGGCCGCGATCAGGGCTTCGACGATCGGCACTCGGCCGATAAGAGCTGTGTGCTTCAGAGTCCTGACAAAGAGATAGTTCGGGTTGTTGCAGAGCGCCACCAAGGTAGACGCGAAGACGATCGTAAGTCTCCTTGAGGACGGGATTGTCGGGTGTGGGAGATTCATAAAGGACGCAGGCCGCCGCCGCTAGATTCTCGTATGGCGTATCAAAGGCAGGCGTACCACCGTCCATGATTTACTGATAAGCAGTGCGGGCTCGGGCTCGGGCACCACCGCTCGTCGCGGCGACACACTTACCCTTCGGATCGCCCCCGGTCGCAAGTTTGCGCGGGAGTGCGTCCTCAACCACAGTGAGCACGATGGTGCGGAGAAGGATCGTTATGTGCTGCCTTGCCAGAGGTTTCGTCCTCTGCGGCTTTGGCATGCAACATGAAGCACTCACGGGAGGGGTCGTGGCCCAACACGCTGTGAGGCGAAGAACGAAGAAGACATCGTCGAGGCGAGCGGCGTTTAGGCGAACGCCGCTTTCGCAAGATCTGAAGGTGAAGTTCGCCGCCGTTGTCGGCGATGAAGTCCAGGCACCCGAAGCGAAAGGCCTGGCCAGCAGCGAAAGTGGATATGTTTCACGATCGACCATCACGGGCGATGGCAACCGCGAAATCCCCGAAAAATAGTCGAGAGATGGAGGAATCTCCGACTAAAGCGAAAATTGAAGCCATCGAAACAAGTGAAAATGCACTGAAAACCTCTACCTGACGCGCCAACTGTCGGTGTTTCGTACACCGACACAGTAAATTTATACGATCGGACGGAGGATCATGCGTTTTCAGAATCGAATGGCCTAATCTACAAACGAGACTCAAAAGTTAGCCTGGTTCGGGCCTCCTCGAGACGTAATACCCTACGTACAAAGATGAGAGATCGATCAGATGAATCTCAATAACACAAGAGTACAGTGCGGATGGGTTCTAGACGGATCCGAGAGTCCCAAGCTCGCGTGATGAGGGTGGTTTACAAGTGGTGATGTGTATCTTTTCCCGTGGCTGTTATCGCTATTGCGTGTATGGCTTGTCCCTTGTTTTCTCGCTTCCCAGGCGCCTCTTTATAGAGCCGGACCTGGGTTGGCTTGACCGAATCATGGTCGAGGTGACCGGACCATAGTTTGAGCATCTTGCCGCCTACGGAAAACGGGTAACCCTTTGATAGGTGGGACCACGGTCTTCAGTGGATCATGCTCTCTGGCGTTCGGGGCAGACGATCGGCGCCTCCCGCTCGTACCCTTGTTAACTGAGAGGGAACAGGGTTGCTTTACTGTTCAGCTTTATCGCCTGGTGGGTTGTTTCTAATCCAATCGGATAATTGTGGAATCTTCCGGAATGCTTATCTTCTCTGCGGAGCTGTATGTCGTTAGGAGTTCTGAATCGGCGTGACTGTTGAAGTAGTGACTGCTTCGTGGCGGTCGGCGGGCGAGTCCCGACTGCTAAGGTCCTGATAGCTCGGGTCCCGACCCTTGAGGGTCGGGGCGATTACATACGCCTCGGCTTTGGGCTTTGGCGGGGCTTCTCGACCGCTGAGGCCGAGCCGCCGTTGTGAAGTTCTTGGTGGGCCGTTGAAGGACCGCGGACCGTAAGTGGACCGTGCTGTACGAGTTGATCTGTAGGTACCCGAGGTATACTATCCCGACAGAACATATGTAAAATTTCACGCTTTCCCCGCTGTAAATGATTTCGGAAGCTTACCTGTGATGGTGCTGTGGACTGCAATGCAATTCTTGAGCTCGATGGTGACCATCCCATCGTACGGCTTCATGAAGAACCTGCAACCGAGCACAATGCCCGAATCCAACACCGATCAGCTAGGATAGCAACAACCAGATCAGCGAGGACAGCATTTTCGAGCATAGGAACAAAGGCAGGATTGATCTATTGAGAAAGAATAAAATAGTCTCATACTCTGAACATTATGATTTTAATTTTTGAGAACCTATGACTGATAGCAAACCTCATATCTTTGACGATGGCGCTCATCAACAAGATTAGGGCTTCCGTACCTAAGATCAACAGTTTTACTGCCAAGTTAGATGGTTTTTACCAATGTTCAGGATAGCTACAAATCTTCATGGACAAAGTAATGTACCGAATGCGACATTTCATAGTCACAATCACCGAGCAAGAGCTCATCATCGACCCCTACTCCATTAACCGCATCCTCCTACAACTTTTCACTTGTGTCATGTCTGAAAACAATATAAAAAATCATGATTGTGTTATCAACGTATGAAGCCTCATATCGAAATCAACCAAAATATATAAAAAGGACACCATATAGGAACGAAAAAAAGACATACTCTTCTCATCATCCAGGAAGGTGGCACCGAGTTGACTATGGACCATGACCAAATCCTGATTTAATACCATCAATGGCGCCACAGCCGAGCATGTGGTTCATAGGCTAGTCACTATTGCATATCTGTAGGTGCCTCACCTACATCAAAATCAATCAACATACCAATGTAGCTCCGTATAAGATTAAACAAAAGGTAATAACTAAAATTGTTAGTCTGAACTGACTGCAAGCTTTCATATCTAAGTTAGAACTTGGCAGATTATTGGTGACAGGTAATAACCCAATGTTTACCCATAGTTCCTTAAGCTAGTAAAAAACACCAATAATCATGACAGAGAGAAAAGAGAGGGCTAATCGAGAGGATCTTCTCCTTGCAGTGGCGGGCCTAGAACTTGGCAGTTGGGTATTCTTGAACCAAGTCAACAGGCTTTGTAGGCTTTGAAGAACAGTATCAAATTCTCAGGAAAAAATTGGATCATTTGATTTCGTTTTCACTTGCCGTAGCTCTAACTTCTATGAAAATATACCTTTTCACATATCTATTCAGGATTTGAAGAATCAATTTTATGTAAAATAGAGTTTCTTTGGTACTAATTGACAATAGTCCATCCAAAATCCTAAAGGAAGAGGAGCAGTTGTAACCCTAACAGGCAAGCATCCCACCTTCCTGTTACGTATTAACAAAATAAAGGAGGCCAAGATCCAACATTTGTACAAAATTTGCCAAATAGAAGGCGAAATAGGAGGAGGAGGAGGAGGATTTGTTCCTCACCTGTGGGTCTCGATTGTGCTGCAAGTGAACTCTTCTAGATCTTGTCCTTGTTCGGTAATGGAGATGGAAGATAGGTAGATGCAGAGCGTAGGGAGGGGTGGGGCTGGCACGTCAGCGCAGAGAGGCGACGGCGGCCGCGCGCCTCTGCGGAGGGGTGGTGGTGGCGAGGCGATGCAGTGGAGGCAGCGCCATCCGGGTGACGCGACGCCGTCGCGGGGCGGAGGCGGCCAAGGGACGTGGCGCAGGGGAGGACGGGAGAGGGAAGATGGTCCGTGGTTCTGGACGAAGGTGGCTGGATGAGGGGAGAGGTGAGGCGACGCGGGGGAGGAGAGGAGGCGGGGTGGGGTGTTGGACCTGCGTGGGGGTCGGGGAAGGGACGCTTCTGCGGAGGGGTGGTGGCGGCGAGGCACTGCAGTGGAGACAGTGCCGTCCGGCGATGCGGCACCGTCGAGGGGCGGTGGCCAGGGCACGCGGCGCAGGGGAGGATGGGAGTGGAAAGATGGTGCGTGATGCAAGACGATGGTGGCCGGATGCGGGGAGAGGTGAGGCAACGTGGATGAAGATTGAGGAGACAAAAGATACTGGGGCGTGGTGGGGATTGATAGGCGATAACAGTGGGCAGGTGGGGGAGACGAAAGGCAATGTGTAGATGTGTTGGTGTTAGTGGCGCGCACAGATTGAGAAAAAAGGGTGAACGGTTCAGATGATACGTGTTGCAAAATCTAACGGTCAAAATAAAAACGATGATGTGGTTAACTAAAGTTAAAAGATTATGTTCTACTGCCCCCAGCACCGCCCCAAGTCACCATTTCTCCTCCTGCTGCCTCCAACTCTTGAAAAAAATCCCCATTCGTGCTGCTGCCCACTCCACCACCGGCCGAAATTCGTGCTGCTGGTGGGCCCAGATTGAACCTGCCCTACATCCAAATCCATCGGCCACCCTCAGATCCAATGATTTCTTGCACTATTGCTTCACCAAATCCCTTGGATTGGAGGAGTAAGAGGCATATTGAAGCAAGGAACTGCAGGGAGGGCGTGGGGAAGGATTGGCGTGGTGCAGCCCCTTGCGTGGGGGGGGGGGGGGGGGGGGGGGGGGGGGAGATTGAGAGCAAGGAGCAAATGGGCAAGTAGGTACTGCTGCATCGGGGATCAAGGAAGAAGAGAAGTGGTACTGCATTTGGTGATTGGAAGGAACAGAGCAAAAAGCTAGCTGCTGTTGGGTCTCAAGAACAAAGTGAGAAAATAATAGCTTCAGCTGCTGCTGAATACAACATCAACAGGTCAAAATCGAACTTCTCTTTTGTGTGCTTATTAATTTACATGCATATGCAGGTCTCACCCAAGACTATTGTCATATTGTCTGCTAGTTTTATGTTGAGTGTCACTGAATATGGTTAGCCTAGTTTTTTGTGGGTTCTAAATATGCTTATCTAAAATTTTTGTTAATTTTTTTAGTTTCAGTTCATTGTTGCAACATTAACCATGCCAATAGAAGATCGTAGTTGAATGTATGAAGGATGGAATGATAATGGTTGTCATTCGAAGGATTGGGTGCGCAACACAATTTTTTTAGATCATGCTTTCAATGGTGTACCCAATGCTGATAAGTCCAGAGTAGTTTACCCATATTCAGAATGCCGTAACAGAGTTAGGCAGAGGAGGGCTGTAATGAGCATGCATTTTTATTGGAGGGGTTTATGCCTGGGTACACTAGATGGACTGAACATAGTGAGCCTCCTTCTAGTTCCTCCACATCAGAAAATGTATTTGATACTGCTGATGGGTTAGATGAAATGTTGGGCGAGTTTAGCAAAGCAATGCAAACTAGATAGAGTAGAAGAGGAACCAACAGGAGATGTTAAGTCATTTTATGATATGTTGTCTGCCTCAAAGGAGCCACTCCATAAATTTACTCGTGTTTCTCGACTAACTGCTATGACATGATTGATGGCAATGAAATCACAACATAATCTGACTAGAGAATGCATGAATAAATTACTTAAGCTTATCAGTGATGTACTCCCGGAGAATCATAATGCCAAATAACTTGTATGAGTGCAAGTGTCTTCTTAAAGGTTTGAAAATGCCTTATGTCAAGATAGATGTGTGCATAAACAATTGTATGATATATTACAAACAAGATGAGCTCGAGAAAAAAGTTGAACCTGCTGACTAAGGGCGCAAACGTTAGCCAATACCACATAAATTTCCCTGCTACATCCCAGTCATACCACTTTATTTTTTCTAACATTATTGGACTTACATAAAAACCAACGCTGTAGTACCGAGATGCCCACCCGATGTTACAGCTCGACATTGATGTGCAGCTAGTAGTGTCAGGCAATGATGATGTCAGAAAAGCCAATGACACTAATGGTTACCACCATACGTTAATGTCGGTCATCACTGATGTCATGAGAGGTTGACACTAGTATATTTAGCACTAGTGTCGGTTATCAATGATGTCGTCAGAGACTGACACTAGTATATTAAACACTATTGTCAGACACTGCTGACATCAGTGATGCCCGACACTGCTATTTTTAGCACCAATGTCGGGCCACCGACGTCAGCAGCCTAACATTAGAAATTTGGCAGACCCAAGGGATAACAAGTAGGCCCAAATCAGTCGTCACTATAAAAGAAAGTGATCTAAACCGTAGCCTCATTCTCTTTCACTTCTCTCCGCCGCCACTCCCTTTCTCTCTCGCATGTCTCTACCCATCGCGCTTCTTGTCGGCCCGAATCAACCACCGCCGTCCCATTTTCAAGTGGAGCCTCCCTCCTCCCTGCAAGCAGCCTGAATCCCACAACACCTTCACCAGCGCCAGCTCCACCACAATCCAAGCTTGCGTCCGCGATAGTTGTCGCTCCCCAACCCTAACCCTAGCTCCCAACATCGCGCTTATACTGGGGCTAGGGATGCGGTCCTTGTTCATCGGCGGAACAGGCCTCCTCTAGGCGGAAAACTTGTTGCGAGCAAGCGTGACCAACGAGGCGGCGACGACAACAATGGATCTGAGGCGGTGATGGCATAGGGTCCCTCAGCCACAGCAGCGTGGGACTCTTAGGCAGCAGCGCGTGTGTGGATCTGACATCATGTCACTCCATGCTGCCTTCCCCTCACAGTGAGATCCGTCATTCACTCCCACGCTTCCTCTTCCTTCTAGGACAACTGTACATGGTGGAGAGCTGTGTGTGCCGGCTCCAGCGCAAGGACTGCATCATGGTGCCACGATGCTCCCTCTCATTCTTTTTCCAGGAAAAAAGAAGCCCCCAAGATCTTTCGAACACCGTACTGTGTGTGGTCACCATAGGTATCCGCTCTCAACTATTTTCTGCAATTCTCTGTTGATGCTGGTTGCTGCTCTGCTTGCGTGCTTAGATTATGCTAGTAGCTTTCGAATTGTACCAGTTCTGTATCATTTTTTTGACTAAATTATGATTCTGGCATCTCAATTGCACGTGGTCATATCCTCTTAATAGTTCAGTTCCAGCAGAATGTCTGTCAAGGGCATCTCGTGATGGCATTGACTCTTCCTTTAGATGATTAGGATTGAGAGACATCTGAATATCTCATGTAGAAATTAATCATAGTAGTGCTTACTGTTAGAAATAATCTTGGCTTCGTTATGTTTCAAGCGTTGGTTAGTGCGTGCGTGGGTTAGTGATTAATTTGGCCGCATGATTAGGCAGGCTTGTTTGCATGCACGTAGTGGCTGATGCAACGCGTGGTGCTGATCTGCCAGGGAGATGAGCCGTTGAGGTGCCATGCAGAAGGCTCGGCGAGATGCCAGGGCCCGCGCATGAGCAGGGATCAATGGCCGAGTCTCGGTGGTTGGCGGCAGTAGCGGAAGGGAGCGTCTGCATGGCTAGCGAGTGGCTCATGTACATGGGATGGCCGGGTCTCCAGGTTGTGCGTTTGTGCATATGTGCCGTAGGAGCAGTTGTTAGACGATTCTGGCTATAAAATGCCATGTAATCACTGTGAAAAAATGTGAGAAGAGAGATAGAGAGAAGGTTCCGGTGTGTATCGTCACTGTGACGTTTGTTGCCCGGCAGGCATAGGGTCGCCCGTAAAGGTCTCCTATCGTGTTCAACTGTGTACCAGGTCTAAAGAATAATAGAGAAGCTAAGATACAGAAGCGAGAGGCTCCATGGCGTTTGTCGCTGTAAATTATCCGTGTTCTTTTGTTATTTTGATCGTTCATCGATCCTTGGTTCTAATAATTGGTATCTACAGCCAGTTCGTTATGGGATTTGTTCTCGTTGCCAAAGGTGTGCTGGTGATGGCCGGCATGAGGCGACGTTCATGGCGGCGGTGTATTGAAGGTTACTGAACCGTGTGTCAGTCTGTGCATGAAGCTATCGGAGGCGCGAGGCGCTATAACAGTGGATTGTTCGTCGGTCCTGTCGTGGCGTGGTGATGCTCCAAGTCTCGGCGTGTGTAGCCGAAGAAGGTCGCCGGCCGTATGTCAGACTGTGCGACGGTGCACATGGTGGTGCGTGGTGCTGAGGCAAGTGGATCGTGTGTCGGTCGTTATCTCGGTGCGGATGAGATGTCGGTCCTGGATTTGTTGTTCGAACATGATGTGGTCTATCGACCGGCGTGTGTCGCCGGAGACGATGAAGACGGTATATATCGCTGAAGATGCGGCGTGTGTTGCCGACGGCATATATCGCTGGAGACACGACGTGCGTTGTCGAAAGAAAGATGGCATGTATCGCCGGATATGCGGCGTGTATTGCCGAAAGTAAGATGGCATGTATCGTCGGATATGCGGCGTGTGTTGTCGGAGAAGAAGATGGCGTGTGCGACGCAGATGATGAAGAGGCAAGTCAACATTAGGGGGAGATTGTTAGAAATAATCTTGGCTTGGTTATGTTGCGTTGGCTAGTGCGTGTGTGGGTTAGTGATCAATTTGGCTGCATGATTAGGCAGGCTTGTTTGTAGAGAGATGATACAATGCTTGGAGTTAACCACAGTCGTCCGTTTGATCAGATCTAACGGTTAAAAATAGAGAGATACCTGATCAAATGTACCAAAATGGTGTACCCGGTACCAAAAATAGTGGGCCCAGTAACAAAAATGGTGGCCTAGTACCAATTTTTAAAAATCAGCAGATGAGATTAATCGAAGAGGTGTAAGTACCTTGGGTACCTCTCAAGCACCGAGCGTCTCTCTTGTTTGCATGCATGTAGTGGATGCAACATGTGGTGCTGATCTGCCAGGGAGATGAGCCGTTGAGGTGCCATGCAGAAGGCTCGGTGAGATGCCAGGGCCGGCGCATGAGCAGGGATCAATGGCCGAGTCTTGGTGGTTGGCGGCAGTAGCGGAAGGGAGCGTTTGCATGGCTGGCGCCCACATTGTTCGGAATGAGCGAGTGGCTCATGTACATGGACTGGCCGGGTCTCCAGGTTGTGCTTTTGTGCACATGTGCCGTAGGAGCAGTTGTTAGACGATTCTGGCTATAAAATGCCATGTAATCGCTGTGGAAAAAGGTGAGCCGAGAGATAGAGAGAAGGTTCCGGTGTGTGTCGCCGCTGCGGCGTTTGTTGTCCGGCAGGCGTAGGGTCGTCCATGAAGGTCTCCTCTCGTATTCCACTGTGTACCAAATCTAAAGAATAATAGAGAAGCAAGATACAGGAGCGAGAGGCTTCGTGGCATTCGTCGTCGTAAATTTTCCGTGTTCCTTTGTTCTTTTAATCGTTCGTTGATCCTCGGTTCCAACACTTACAACTGCTCCTTCTTAATGACTGGTGGCTGCTTGAAGCTAGCTGCAGTTCCTGACCATCAGTGTTCCATGAAGCTAATTTTCATTCAATTTTATAACTGCTTCTTGAGATATGTTTCATGTCAAATGCCTGTAATTTTTATTTAATGTATGAATCTACAGAGAAATTCAGTTGCTTACTGTCTCGCTGCTGTTGTAAAAGGTTTATGCTTGCAGTAATCTTAGTTGAGTATGCCCAACTTTGGAGAATATAGATTTTTCCCTTTCATATTTTACTTTCTAAAGTGATTTCTGTTACTGAACATAGGTATTGTGGATTACATATTTGGAAACGAAACTGAGGCCAGGACCTTTGCTAAAGTTCATAGATGGGAAGTAATTATACTCATTTGTCAATTCTGTCCATTGCCACTTCCATTGGGTTTGTAAAGTTCTAATAATTTGCTCATAAAAAATTGTAGACAGAAAAATCCAGTAGTTGTGACTGATGATGGGAAGGTAAACATTGTCAATCTTGACAAAGATAGCATTCATGTCATGAAATGGTGCTGCTGTGCTAATTGCTCTTTGTATCTTTTCAGCTTTGGATTTCTCACTTCACTGGCAAGGAAGACAAGGAGGGCGGCTAATAGCTAGATTTGGACAGAAGTTTCAGTTTAGCCACCATTGTCCTTTTTTATTTTAATGTTTTCATGCTCTTCCTCCGCAAATGCATAGTATATTATTGTTGACACTCAAAATCTGCAAGCACCGGACCGTTCGGTATGACGCTGGAGTCTTCGGTAAAACTCTCGGGAACCGGCCCAAAACCACCAAGCATTCGGCCAGGCACCGGAGTGTCCGATGGACCACTTTCTGGAATTGGTTCGGAATGTCCGATAATGGACCAGAGTGTCCAAGAGCACCTCTTCTGGAACCGTCCCAAAATTCATCGAAACATCCGGTACGGTACAGGGCCGTAGTGTTTGGTACCGGAGTCTCCGGTCTTTGACCAGAGTGTTCGAAAGACCTCTCTGGAACCAGCCCAGGACCACCAAAGTGTCCGGCGATGTACCGAAGTATCCAGTGGACCCCCTTCTAGAATTTGTCCGGAGTGATCGATAATGGGCCGAAGTGTTCGAAAACACCTCTTATGAAATCGGTCTGGAGCCTACAAGAACATCCAGCCTGTGATCGGAGTGTCCGATATCAGAGCCTCTGTCACCAGACCGAATTGTCTGGGATATTTGTTTTTGATAGTTTTGATAGCAGATCAAATCTAATTTGTTTACTAATTAAATAAATCCATCGCTTCACGGGGTAAGTCCACCCCACCTCTATATAAAGAGGTTTAAGGCCGATTGAGGAGGTACCCAATCGTCTCTGCCAAATGCATATTACTTTGTACCTCTTAAAACCATAATCCCCTCTCTCAAATCCTAATTTTTGTCCTCTCATCTCGACGACGTGGGAAGACGATCCAGCTGGCTTGTCGAGCCCGGATCAACCATAAGAAGATCTTGCTCCGACGGGGTCCCTCTTGAGCTCGATTTTCTAGGTTACGTAGTGATTGTGAACAAGGCAACGTCGACGTTCCACAAACGGACGTGTGTATGGTGCATTGATCCAGATCTTTTCGCCGTCAACACACTTTTTGGCTACTCCGCTGGGGACGAGAGGTTCCGGTTGCGCAAACTGAATCATCATTCACGCATCATATCTTTCGAGATCTCGCTATGGAACATCATCATGCCATCTTCGAAAGAGTTGTTCGAGAAGGCTCGCAAGGCATTTCTATAGCGTTGAAGGCCTTCGAGGAGGCACACAAGGCACAGGAAGATAAGGAGCTTCGAAAGTACTTAGCGTGTTTCAAGAAGGATCGTCAAGGGACGATATTTCAGGTGAAAGAAGTCGTTCTTTTGCGCGTTACCATCAACACAACCATGTGTGCTGCCAACGTGAGAACATCTCTGCACCCTCTCTTTACTTTTGAAAATCTTTTGTATTATTTTGCCGATATAAAAAAGATCTTAGCCAATGATATGCAACAAATGATCCAAGATAACTTGTCAAAATCATTAAAGAACATTGGTGTTGCATCATCTACTACTCATGTCGCACATGTAGGACCGTCTAGTAGCACATCGGCTCCCCAAACTTCTAGTTTAGAGCAACCATTGTACGGCATGCCGTTGAATTCTTTTAATGGACAAACTAGCATTCAACCTCATGTGCAAACCAATGCTTTATTAGTGCCTCCCGCTACCGTAGAGCCAATCCATAGCATCTCCAATCTGGCTAGTAGCTGATCGAATGAAATAGCTAATTTTGTTCCTTCATACCGTACCATCGTGTATAGCACCCCAACTATTCCACTTAGCGGTAAAGGTATTTCTCATGGCCCCATGCCTAAGGAACAATTTAATGCCATGAAAATAAACATGCACTCTTCATCTCAAGGTACACTCGTAGACCACCTATTACTAATATATAATAGTGTATTGATTTTATTAAGGAGGATTTGAGTAAACAATTTTGTGAAACGTTAGAGGTGGATACCAAGGGGAAGGACTGAATCTACTGAAAACCACACCTCACATATTTCCATTCGGTTCCATACCCTAGTGGATGGCATGTTCCCAATTTTATTACATTCAATGGTGAGGATGGTAAAACTACTTAGGAAAACATTAGTCAATACATTGCTCAATTGGGGAAGCAAGTTCTAGTGATGGCTTGAAAGTGCGGTTGTTTTCTTTGTCACTAACCAGAACAGCTTTCTTGTGGTTTCGTTGTCCCTGGGTTCTAGTTACACATGGGAGTCACTAATGCATAGATTTAATGATCATTTTTATTCCGAGGACAATGAGTTGAAGTTGCCACATTTAACATCGGTTAGGCAAGGAAGAGATGATCCTGCTATCGATTTTATTCGGAGGTTTAGAGATGTTAAGAATTGATTGTTTTAATTTGACAATTTCTAAAAAGGATCTTGCCGACTTAGCTTTTAATGGGTTACGATCTCATCTTAAGGAAAAATTGGAGGGACACGATTCTCTCACCCTTGTCTAGCTCCAAGAAAAAGCTTCGGTACAAGAAAGCCGAAGCAAAGAAGTTAAGCACGATCACAAGACCCGCCACAACGTGCACGTCATTGAATATGATTAAGAGAGCTCCGATTATGACTCCAATGATGTGTTGGCTGTCAAGTTAGTTTGGCCATCTAAAGCCAAATCATTTGCTTGCGATTCGCTCAAATCGGTTCATAAGAATCGAAAATACGATGTGAAATATACCTTCGATGTGGCTAAATGTGACAAAATATTTGATGAATTACACAAAGCGGGGTATATCAAGATTGCATATACTTTGCCTCCAATGGATGAAATAAAACATAGGGCATATGTAAATGGCATAATTCTTATTCACACTAATGATTGCAATATTTTTCGTCGACAAGTTCAATCGGCCATTAATGAAGGACGAGTGAGTCTTAAGAAGATGCAAATTGACAGGCATCTTTTCGCAGTTAACACTCTAGAGTTTAACCTCAAGGTGTTGGTTCGGTCTCATCAAACCGATACAACAAAAGGGAAGAACGTGGTCATAAGGGAAGACATGCTAGCTCCTTTGAGTGATAAGGATATTCTTAGCAAGGTGGTACTAGAAAAATCTTCTAATGGTCAAGAGTCTATCAAAGTCACTATCAAAGGCTCGAGACCCGAGGGGCAAGTTCCAAACCCAAAATGATCAAACCAAAAAATCGTAAGGTGGGTAAGTGGAAAGTGAATATAGGCAAGGCTGTGGACAGGAAGACGGGGCGTTAAAAGCACCTTCGACGGACGGTATTATGGCCAAGTACAAAGAGTGAAAAGACCGATTTAGGAAATCGATCAATGAAGCGATTAAGGTCACCGCTAAGGGATGATAGCCCGCCTAGAAAAGAGATGATGCAAGCAATGGACATGCACAGGCCTCCTCCTCTTCATAGGTTTGGGATACCACCGCCATGATTCCGTCCTATACCTTGCCCATCGTTCCCGGTAGGGAACCCATATATGGGACCATGGATACTTGTTCCACCGATGCCGTGCCCACCATTTCATTTTGGATGAAATGCATCAAGAGATGTCTTTAAGAGGCTATCCGGCCACATTCACGACCGGTTTGAACCTCAACCGGTCAATGCGAGAAAAGATGACTTCACAGCTCCTCCTAAGCAAGAATGGCGCGTTAAACAAGGTAATGAACATGCTCCCTCAACCTCTTTATATTAGAAAAATGCATTTGGAAGTGTCGTTAAGATCGGCACGACCGATGTTAAAATCAAAGGAGTCTTTAACGGACCGATCACGTTAAGTGATACGTCGAAAGAGCATCTTATTATCATGAGCTAGCAGTAGCAAAAGCTCCTCTAAGTACATGCAGCCAAGGTGGTGTCCACCTGGCCTAACTCACACTCAAAAGAGGAAGCTACAAAGGTTGCGCCTCTGTGAAATCCGAGAGGAGGCCGAAAATAAAAGGGATGAAGTGTTCAATGAGATCAAGCTGATGGTCCCTTGTCACACTCGGTTTTATGGCTAAAACCGAATGACTCTTTATGTGTGCCCAGAAACAAGTTTCACACATAAAGTGACTTCATTAATGGTAAATAGAACAATGTCTCGAATAACTAAACTATTACAAAAATAGACTAAGAGTCTTATTGAATTACAACCAAACAGCGGAAACGAAACGAAAGCGTCTTGGGCTCCACAGGCAGTTGACCGAATAGCTCGCCTAGACGTTGGCTCTAGAGTCTTCAATATTCTCCCAATTTTCTCCCTCTACTGAGCAGCAATTATAAAGTCAAGGTTGAGTACAATATGTACTCAGCAAGTGTGAGAAGCATATGACATGTGGCAAATATCAAGGAACAGGCAATATATGGTTTAATTGCATAAAAGCATACATTAGAGACACATAGTTCCTATTAAGCACCTATTTACTAAGTGAAAGACATCGCACCTATAAACAGTAGTATCAATAAGAGAACCAAATCACAGTCTCCCACTGTGATTCACCAAACCAAACCAATACCAATTTCTTCTAATCATGTGAGGGTCCATGCAACGCTCGTGACCGTGAGCACGGCTGTCATGACAGTTTACACTCTGCAGAGGTTATATAAATTTTCCATGAGTAGTGATTTCATCTCCTGTTGCCAGGTGACTAAAAAGAATCTCTATTATGTCTGTGTCGTCGCACTCGAACACTTCCTTTGGTGTGAGGGCCAAGAGATCACTACAAGACTTTTACATGACTTTTGCCAGTTTGTACGTGCCCACTAAGGTTTCACCCGTCGAGCACTAACCGAAAACCCGAGAGACCCCCTCTTGTGCCGAATGGTTCTCGGCAGTAACCCTTCTTTCCCCACACATCTCTCTCCAGCGGATCCAGGCGTAACCCGCTTTTCCCTCTCCACCGTTTGGCACGCACAGAACTGGTTTTCATCATTTACTATGCCGGGCCGCGCCCATTCTTGGCATCGTGGCTGTACGGAAACACATGGATGGTCGCTCCACGAATCGGTCCTTAGATTTGGAAAAATAACTTACGAAAGGACAGTGTCGTAACCCGCACATAGCCCTATACCAAACCATATCACCCAAATCATCACTATCCAAGTTGCTATTAATCTTTCATTAATCCTCGTGAAGTATGTATAATGATCCATTTAAATACATTCAACCCGACAGTAGCAAGTTAAGCATGTGATCTACCCAACAGTAAAGTAAACTAAGGCGATAAGGCATAATGTGAAAATTAGGGTATTGCTATTAATAGGTACGCAGTCAATTTAGCACAAGCATGCAAACTACAAGATATATATTTTGAAATTTAAGCACAAGATGGTCAAAGACACTTGCCTTGCTGCTCTTGGGAGTAAAAGTCGACGGTCTTGAACTCCTGTTGTTGGAAGTCTTCGACGAACTGCGGCTCTGGGACGAAGTCGCTTATCGCACGAGAACACAAACAATCAATCAAATGCGACAAAACAGAACAAGATTAGTATGATGATGTCATGAATGCATAGATTATTTCGCTACGATCGTTTTGATATATTATTTGCTAAAATCGGAGTTACGGATCAAAAGTTATGGCATTTCTAAGGTTTAGGTTAATTCTGACTTTATTATTTAAATTTCGAGGACTTAATTGTAATTTTCAAATTTAATTAAGGACTATATTGTTATTATTAAAAAGTTCAGGGCTAAAGTGTAAAATTACCATTAGGGCAGGGACTATTATGTACATAATAAAAAGTTTAGGGACTTTTCTGTAAAATTGCCATAATTAATTATAATTAATTTAACTAACGATTAATTAACAGCTAATTATCATTATTAAACCAATTAATTAATTGTTATATAATTATTAGATTTTTATTTTGGGATAATAATATATTTAATTATTTTATTAGTTAATTTATAGTTTCTAGATTAATCCGAGATTAACTAAATAAATTTTTCTTATTTATTTTAATTAATCGGCCCTGATGATGTCATGCTGACCTCATGCTGATGCAAGAAAGGTTGGATTTATTTTATTTGGAAAATTGAGATTAATTTAGGCCATTGATTTCAAATTGGACGGCTGAGAGATTTTGGGTGACGTGGATCAATTTGGTGCTTTGGATTTGGATTAAATGGTTGAAATAAACGGGACCACGTGGTGCAATCTGGGTCTTTGGATTTTGATCTAAGGGCTAGGATTCAAATAAGTTAAAAAGGTGTCACGATTTAATTTCGGCCGTGGGCCGAGATCCGACGGCTCACGGCAGCCGCGTTTGGAAGGCGGCTTGGCCAAGCGGCCAGCGCGGCGGCGCCATGGCTGGCGAGTTCCGATGAGCTCGCCCGGGCTCTCCAGGCCACGAAACTTGGCGTGCCTTGGCTCAAACTGAAGCGGGGATCGAGGAGAACCTCACCTCGGGGTCAAACGGGGTCGGGGGAGGTCGCCGGCGGCAAGAGCTTGGTTGTTGCCTACGAGGTGGCGGCGGTGGTGTTCAGGGAGGCGCTCCGAGCGGAGGAGCTCGACTTCAAGTAGTCGGGCGGCGGCGGCGGGGCTCCAGGGTGGCCGGCACGAGGCTGTCGTGGGCCGAAGAAGCTCAGGTGCGGCGGAGGGTTAGCTCGAGCTTGTCGGGGCGAGAGAACAGGCCGGGGTGGGGGTCCTTTTATAGGGGAGAGGGCCGGCGTGGTCGGGGAGTCGTTGGGCAAGCGGATAGGGTCAAAATCCAGGGTTCTCGGGGTTGTTTCACCGAAAATTCGGAGGGCCGGCGGCTGGTGCCCGTGGGAGGTTGGGGCGGCCGCGGGTTGGGGGTGATGGGCGGGTCCCACGCAGCAGACAGAGAGAGAGGAGGGTGAGGTGGGGCGGCTAGGCCTTGGGCCTGTGGGCTCGGTGGGCCGTGGGTGAGAGGGAGAAAGGGAGGAGTGGGCTGGGGGAGAAAGGGGATGGTGGCCTGTTTTGATTTTTTTTCTTTATTCTCTAGATTCTTCATTAATTATTCCTAGGCAACAAATTTTTTTTATGTATGCAATGACATGAAATGCAATCCTAGCATTTTATTTGGAAAAAGAATTTTTTTTCCTACTCTAATTTGAGAAATGCAATTAAGAATTTTGGAAATTTTGTAAGTTTGAAAATGTTAAATTTTTTAGGTCGTTACATCCCTCAAGGTAAGCGATGGAGAGTTAAAGGGGAATTGGAACCAAAAGTTTCTACTTCACCAACATCGGAGGATGCGGTGGCATCTCTGGAAACATCAAATCCAGTCAATATTGCGCTGGTAGAGAGTTTTGCAGTACTTCCACGTAATGGGGATATCGACATGTCTGAGTTCAACGATGATGATCTTCTAGACTACGAGCCGACACCGCCCTTTTGCTTGTCTCTTTCGGATTATTCTTTTATAGAGGAAGAAGTTATGGGTCAATTTGATTTTGGACCTCAAAATGCTATCTTGAAAAACCTAAAAAATCGAATAACTATTTAAAACCTCTCTATGTAAAAGGGCACATTAATAGTACATCGATTTCTCGTATGCTTGTAGATGGCGGTTCCATTGTTAATCTAATTTTATATTCTTTGTTTAAGAAGCTAGGTAAGCCAATGATGAACTCATCCGGACCAACATGATTTTGAACGGTGTGGGAGGAAAAGATCCTATTGAAGCTAAATGGGTCACTTCCATGAAGCTCACTGTTGGGAATAAGACTATGGCTACCGCTTTCTTTGTTGCCGATGTTTGAAGAAAGCTATAGTTTGATCTTAGGGTGTAATTGGATTCGTGCCAATAAATGTGTTCCATCTACTTTTGCACCAATTTTTGATACAATAGGTTGGTGATGATGTTGAGGTTGTTCATGCGGATATATCGGATTATGTTGCTATGGCCGATTCATCTTTGTTACCACATGACAACGTCAAATGTTTGACAGGTTTAGAGTTGACGGGTTATGATTTTCTTAGTGTGACTAGGGATGGATTTGTACCTGTCAATATAAAGCCAATGAAAAATCGGCTCAACCATATTATGTGATCAAATGGTGTCAAATTTAGATTGGTTGCAAAAAAGAGTAGAACACTATCGGTTCAACATGAACCATATGTGTGAAACTATAGAAGAAATAGAGGACATGAATAAGTTAAGACAAGGATTTACATCGGTTGATCCTCTTGAGGAGGTAAATCTTGGTAGCGATGACAATCCAGGGTTGATTTTTGTAAGCAAAAATCTGAAAGCCGATTACATAGAGAAGTTAATCGAGCTATTAAAAGAGTATGTAGATTGTTTTGCTTGATCTTACAATAAGATGCTGGGATTAAGCAGTGAGCTTGTTGAGTATCGGCTTCCTATCAAATTTGGTTTTAGACCCTTCAAGCAACCGGTGAGAAGGTTCAATCTGGATATGTATGATCGGATTAAGGAGGAAATTAACCGATTATTTGATGCAAACTTTATAAGACCTTGCAGGTATGCAGAATGAATATCAAACATTGTGTCGGTTGAGAAGAAGAGCATCGGTAAGATAATAGTTTGCATTGATTTTAGCAATTTAAATAGAGCTACTCCTAAAGATGAATATCCTATGCCTATATCCGACATATTGATTAATGATGCTTCGGGCCATAAAGTGATTAGTTGCTTTGACTAAAACGCGGGTTACAATCATATTTTCATGGCCGAAGATGATATGTCTAAAACCGCATTTAGATATCCAGGTTTTGTTGGTTTATTTGAATGGTCGTCATGACTTTTTGGCTTAAGAATGCAGGCGCAACATATCAGTGAGCTATGAATTTTATCTTTCATGATTTGCTTGGTGTCATCATGGAAATATATTAAGATGGTGTGGTGATTAAATCGGCTTTTTTATACCCACGTTTGGCCGATTTACGTCTTGCTTTAGAGTGCATGAGTCGCTTTGGTTTGAAAATGAATCCGCTCAAGTGTGGTTTTGGCATGTCAGCCAGGAAATTCTTTGTTTTATTATTCATGAGAGAGGCATAGAAATAGATACTAAGAAAATAGAGGCAATACAATAAGTGCAAGCACTCACATGCAAGAGCGATGTGTAAAAGTTCTTAGGTAAAATAAACTATTTGAGGAGATTCATATCTAACTTGTTAGGAAAAATCAATGCATTTACTCCTATTCTTCGGTTAAAGAATGAAACTGAATTCACTTGGGAGGCAAAACAGCAAGAAGCATTTGACAAAATTAAGGGGTACCTATTCTTAGGGCACCTATGAGGGGAGTTCCTTTCCATCTTTATGTGGCAGTCGAAGACATTGTGATTGGTACTGTTGTGACACAAGAGACTGATGGAAAAGAGTACGTAATTACATATGTAAGCCGATGGTTGATTGATGCAGAGACAAGCTACACCCTTATAAAAAAGCTATGTTTCTCCTTGTATTATGATTGCACTAAGTTGAGACATTATTTGTTGTCTAGTACTTGCGTAGTTGCTTGTCAAACCGATGTCATCAAACATATGTTGCATACGCCGATTTCTAGTGATAGACATGGAAAATAGGCATATGCTTTGATTGAGTACGATTTAGCCTATGAAACACAAAAACCTATGAAAGGCCAAATTGATGCGGATTTTATTGTTGAACATCGGGTCGATCTTGAACATGATTTAGATGTTGGTTATGTGACTTTTATTCTTTGAAAGCTATATTTTGACGGATCGGTTTGCAAAGATGGTAAAGGTATTGGTGTGGTGTTAGTTTCTCCTCATGATGAATGCTTTGAATTTGCTAACCGATTAGAATATATTTATACTAACAATCAAGCCGAATATGAAGTATTATTATTCAGTTTAGAGATGTTAGATTCATGGGGGTAAGACATGCAGAGGTTTTTGGCGATTCATTGTTAGTAGTGCAACAAGTTGTTGAAAATTTTCAGTGCTTAGATGGATCGTTGAATGCCATTTTAGAAAGTTCCTAGATCATATCAAAGGCATGGATGAATTTCATATTCGCCATGTTCCTAGGCTAGAAAAAGGTTGGGCAAATGATTTGGCGCAACAAGAATCGGGTTATAATAGCAAAGGTAGGTTTTTGATTATTAAGAAACCGATTTTTGAAGTGCTAGAATCGAAAGATTTGGCTATTAATGGCTCAAAACATGACAGTGCCAAATCATTGGATTGGAGGTCTCCCATAGTCCTACATTCACAATCCAACGCAAAGTGTGGATAGGAAAGTTTGGCATATAGGTTTCAAATATACTTTGATTTGTGACCACCTATATCGCCGAATGGGGGACGATTTGCTTTTAAAGTGTTTAGTGGTGAAGAAGCCAAAGTAGCTATGGGAGAGGTTCATGAGAGTATTTGTGGTTCGCATCAATCGGCTCTAAAAATGAAGTGGCTATTGCAAAGAGCCGGGTTCTATTGGTCAACCATGATTGTCGATTGTTATCGCTACTACAAAGGATGCGAAGAATGCCAATGATTTGGCAATGTTCAATTAGCTCCCGCTGCAATGATGAACCCAGTCATAAAGCCTTGGCCATTTTCGGGTGTGGGGGTTGGATTTTGTAGGGCAAATACATCATCCGTCTTCGAAGGGACACCGCTTCATGCTAGTCCTTCATTTACATTTGGCCATATTAGAGAATTTGCTGAATCTTATGGAATTAGATTGCTCAATTCATCTAAATATTATGCACAGGCCAATAATCAGACTGAGTCTAGTAATAAAATGTTGATTAAGATCATTAAAAAAAAGATAGAAGATAATCCTAAAACTTGGTATGAGGTCTTTTCAGAAGCGATGTGGTCTCATTGTATATCTTGAAATGAAGCCACTAAAGTAACCCCTTATGAGCTCGTATATGGACAAGAAACCATTTTACCCGTCGAGGTAAATCTAGAAGCTTTGAGGTTAGCAAAGCAAAATGATTTGTCCATTGACGAGTATCATACCTTGATGTTAGACAATATTGATGAGGTCACCGACAAGCGCTTAAATGCTTTGAGGGAAATTGAGAAAGACAAAGCAAGGGTTGCTAGAGCTTACAATAAAAAGGTAGAAGTCAAAACTTTTCAGGTAGGCGAATTGGTATGGAAAACTATTCTGCCCGTTGGTTCAAAAAGCAACAAATTTGGAAAGGGGTCCCTAGTTGGGAAGGACCCTTTTAGATAGTAAAGGTTAGAGTCAGTAATGCATAAATGGTAAAAAATATGCGAGAGGAACCGTTGCCCAGGGTACTTAACGGCCGGTACTTAAAAAAGTATCACCCAAGTATGTGGGAAGAGGCTTAAAAGAAGATGACCGATATGAAGACTATAGTTGCCAAGAATGATCATACGGCTGATGAATCAAGAAAGCCATTGTCCTTAGGTGTTTTTGAGTGTTTAAAATGTTTTGTGGTACGCTTGCTTTACCAAAAAGGGGAATTTGTCTACAGGACACTGTCCGTAGGTTGATTTGTCTATGTGGCACTACCCGAAGTGATTTAGGATACAGGACACCGTTGTTTCGAGTATTTATCTTCTGGACACCGAAACGAATATTCTAGGAATATTCCGCGTGAAAATGTCCAAAGTGCCCCTCAAAGCCATGCACACCCTACCGACCACCTCGCTGCCATCCCAGACCACGAGAGCCGCGTCCCTACCGACCACCTCGCTGCCGAACCGCGAGAGCCGTGTCCGAGCCCCATGCGTCGAGCTCAACCATGGCGTCGGCGACCGTGGAGCACGGCGGCAGCCACCTCAGCGCCGGCTTGCCGATGCAAAGGTCCGACACGTCGTGCATCTGCAACAACCTCTCCGCCATTCTCTCAGCTCCCTAGCTCCCTGAACTGCTCCTCTACCACGTGCTCCTGGCGCGCCTGCCGTCCGAGGCCTAGCTCATCGCGGCCCACCCCACGCTCTCCGATGAGGAGGTCGAGCTCGCCGCCGGGGAGGGCACCGTGCTGCGCGTCGGCCACACCGCCGTCACAAAGCCTGACACCGTGCTCAGGCTTGACAGTGTCTTCCACGGAATCAAGCGGCTCCTCATCCCATGCTCTGTGCAGGAGGACTTCAACCGTCGCCGCAGCCTCACCGCGATCTCAGCCGTGCTGCCCACGACACGCCAGAGGTGGACCCGAGGACGCACTGCCTCAAGAAGCCCTCGTCGCCGGTGCCGCCCGGCGCACCACCTGTGCTCCCGATCTGGGATGCCATGGCGCCCGGCCCATCCATCGCGTCGGCTCCGGCTCTAGGGCCCGGGTTGCGCGCACTGCGGTAGTGCGTGAGCGGGGACCGGTTCAGGTTGCGCATGGACGCCAGCTGCTGGAAGGTGAACGCCACGGTGTCGTTGGTCGCAGCGAAGGCGGGGTGCTGCAGGACCGTCCGCGATGGCGGGCGCCCGCGGGCGGTACAGGAGGAACAGCACCGCCGTCGCCCCCCCCCCCCCGCCACGGGCAGGAGGAAGAGGATGGCCACGAGGCACACCTGATCAATTTGGGAAACCTGAGAGGCACTTTGGAATTTTCACGCGGAATATTCTAGGTATTTGTTTCAGTGTCCTAGAGACAAGTACTTGAAACGACAGTGTCCAGTAGCCTAAATCACTTCGGGTAGTGCCACGCAGACAAATCAACCAACGGACTGTGTCCTGTAGACAAATTCCCCTACCAAAAAATAGGGATGCATATGTTGACACTCAAAATCTACAAGCATCGGACTGTCCGACATGACGCGGAGTCTTCGGTAAAACTCTCCCTAGAATCGGCCCAGAACCACTCGAGTGTCCAGTGGACCCCCTTTTAGAATTGGTTTGGAATGTCGATAATGGGTCGGAGTGTCTGAGAGCATCGCTTCTGGAACCACCCCAAAATTCACCGGAACATTCGGTACAGGGCCGGAGTGTCCGGTACCGGAGTCTCCGATCTTTGACTAGAGTGTGCAAAAGACCCCTCTCTGAAACTGGCCTAGGACCAGCATAGTGTCCGGCCAGGTACCGGAGTATGCAGTGGACGCCCTTCTGGAATTGTTCCAGAGGGACCGATAATGGGCTAGAGTGTCCAAAAACACCCCCTTCTAGAATCAGTCTAGAGCCTAATGGAACATCGGGCCAATGACCAAAGTGTCTGATATTGGAGTCTCCGGCACCTGACCGAAGTGTCTGGTGTTTCTGTTTTTGGTACTTTTGATAGTAGATCAGATCTAATTTGTTTCCTAATTAAGGAGATTTGTTGCTCTACGAGGTAAGATCACCCCACCTCTATATAAAGGGGCCTAAGGCCGATTGAGGAGGTGCCCAATCTTCTCTACCAAATGCACCATAGTTTTTACCTCTCCAAACCCTAACACCCTCTCTCAAACCCTAATTTCTGTCCTCCTCTCGTCTCAGCAATGTGGGAAGGCAATCCGGCTGGCCTATCGAGCCCGGATGAACCCTAAGAAGATCTTGCTCTGACGGGATCCCTCTCGTGCTCGATTTTCTAGGTGCCGCAGTGATTGTGAACAAGGTGACGTCAACGTTCCACACACGGACGTGCGCATGGTGCGTTGATCTGAATATTTTTGGCGTCAACAATTATGTTGTATAATTGGCTGATGCGTTCTCTTTTATCTAGATAGCCAACACTTTTGCTCCTTTTCCTACTCCAATTGATATGCTAATGATTTAGTAGTACTTAATTCTAGTTGACATGCCAATCCTTTATTGCCTCTAATCTATACTTCTCTCTGCACTAATGTGGAGAGTACGGTAGATTAGAGGTAGTATTTTTTTAATTGCACTTATCAGTAGTCTCGGGCTGTCACCAACCGACACTATTAGTTGTTTCTTTTGGTGTCAGACAAGGTGAGGTCATCTATCCGATAGTGTTATACATGTCATGATGCGAGGTTCTATCCCGATCTTTCGATGGAGATTGTAATCACGATTGGTGGAAGGAAGCGACGTTCACGGCACGACTACAATTCTCCATGACGTTGCGTCTTAGCGATCGATACACCGATTTCAGAAGGTCAGCGCGATCTTATGGAGCGCGATCAACCAGCCACGAGGGCACTCGTTCTGCAAGCAATCATAGCATAAGTAAGAACAAGATGAACAAGCACTGAATTGCTAGATAAAAATATGAGTTCAATCGGATGAAACAACAAAAGGTGGGGTTCCAATAGCAAAAAGACGGGCAGTCTAGTCGACATGCGCGCTGCAAGCGAAGTAGCGGCGGCTAAACTTTAATCTATCAAAACCCGAGAGTTCTTGGTGGCGGCTGCGGCCTTTAACTAGGGTGGAGGACGACCAGGGGGTGCTGGCGTCGACCTCAAACCCTAGGACGCACCCCTAATAGGCTCAACTCGGTACACGGGCAACGGTTGAGGTGACGCAGCACCTTCTGTAGCAAGATGTTGATTGGCACTGACTCCAATGTCGTCGAAAGGTGAGGTTAGATCCGTTGAAAAGTAGACTTTATAAGCTTTCTAGAAAGTACTTGAACGTCCAAAACGGAGCCCGTATGAAGTCGTGGCAGGCGTTAGAAGTTAGTTCTGTCCTGCAATCCGAATCCAGCCTGCGCGACTATATCCTGGTTGGTTTTCTCCTTGGTTCCTATGCAATACAAGAGTACACGGATTTCTATGATCTAAAGAAGTTGAACATGAGCTTAAGAGTGAGCTTACTTGACAAACGCGAGTCAAAAGACCTGTAACCAGAACATGTGTAGGTGTTGGGGAGGAGGACGTATCGATAGTGTTGATGTCCTCATCATGTCACTTGCGTCGGTCATGGCTACTTCATTTGCCCGACACTGGTGTGAGAAACTAGTGTCTGTTGCTTATCACCGACACTGTTTGTGCCTCATAGCAGTGTCGTGCACTTTGAGCGACACTGCAGAGAACCTTATAGCCCGATATTAAAGGTTCTTTTTGTAGTAGTAAATGCAAGGCATATTCGCTGGCACAAGGAGGGCTCACGTTCTAACCCGAGTGCTATGGTGCACCCTTTCAATGCTGAAGCATGGGCACATTTAGTATTGTCAGCTTAGACTTTGCAGCTGATGCAAGGAATATTCGGGTCGCTATTGTAACTGATGGCTTCAATCCGTTTGTATTTGGGGCATCATATTCTTGTTGGCCAGTGTTTGTCATACCATTGAACTTGCCACCAGCTCTTTGCATGAAGGAGGAAAATATATTCCTTACTCTAGTTGTTCCTTCCCACAAATTCCTGGTACTAACCTGAATGTTTTCATGCGACCATACTTGACGAACAGAATGAAGCTAGGACTGGTGTACTCACTTATGACTGTCCTGCATTGGGCATGTTCACTGGTTGGTCTACACATGGATGGGCTGTCATGCGTAGAGTGTGTGGCAGATGTAAATACTGTTTGGCTACCTAATGGACATAAATTTAGTTATTTCTACTGCCACGGAAGATTTCTACCATCTGACCATATATTCAGGGGTGAAAGAAATTCTTTTAGGCAGAGGGCAGTGGTAGATGACATGCCTCCACGTCATTTAACAGGTGCAGAGGTGCTAGCATATATAAATGAAGTCAAGATACAGATTTTGATGGTTATGGTACTACCCACAATTGGACTCATATACCATGGTGGTGGGAGTTGCCATATTTTTCTCAATCCTTGCATCGGCATTATATTGACATTATCTTGATAGGCAACTTGGTCTGTTTGTCAAATCCAAATAAGCAACTCTATCTGTTTGTCCTAAAACGAAGTTTAATTCATCCAAAAGTATTACAAACTTAAACTTTGGCCAACTTCCATTTATCTTTTTCTAATTTGTAGAGTGCAACAAGACAGATTGGATAGAGTGCAACAGGACATCAGCATGCTGCATTTGATTAGTGCTAACTAAAGTTCCACTTTCGATATCGGAATGTACTTGAATTCTAATAAGCAACAGCTTCTAGTTTCAGTTTGTCTTATCCGGATAAGAACTCTGCCTGTTTATCCTAAAAAACGAAGTTTAATTCATCCAAAAACATTATAAAACTTGAACTTTGGCCAACTTCATTCATTTTTATTAAGAGAGAATTCCTTATTCGCCCTCAAAAATTTATCCAATCCCTTATTCGCCCACAAAAATTTTCAATTCCCTTATTCACCCTCATTTTGTTTCAGTCAAATATTATTCAACAACTCTACACTTCAATTTTATTTCAGTCAAATATTTTGTCAAGTCTAAAACTCTTGTATTGGTGTAGGTTGGTACTTTTGGCTCATCGGTTGGAATCGAAACTCCTGAAGAAAATTTGAGTCGGATCGCTCAGAGAAGATTTGGTGGCCTGGCAACTACTGCTAGTGGTGCAAACAGGTTCGGTGTCTCTTACAATGGAACTACGAGTGGTGGTGGAACTACTCCCCTCCACAAGATGATTTCCCAATGTATTAGAGTTGAGACATGATTATCTTGAATAGCCATCTGGCTCTGTTCGTTTCAGCACTTGTGGTTTAGAACTTACTCACTGTGTTTGGACTTAACTGCCGTTGTAAGTACTACAAAAAATATACGCTTCTATGACGAATATATTGTGACAAAGGAAGAAAGTGTCATTAGTCTTTTTTGTAACAGCGCGTAATTCGTCTTGGGTCGGTTTCTATCACTTTGGTGGCCCAACCGGCCTGCTAAGTGTGCGCGGATCGCAGCCATCGGTTGCCTATCGATCCAACGGCCGTGATGGACTCCCACCAACCTCAGCCCCCTAAAACTCCCTCCAACAACCCTAGCCGCCCTGTGCAGCCGCCCAGCACCAGCAGTGCCACCCTCCCTGTCGCCTCCGTGCCGCACCGCGCGCTCCTGGCCGGCACCGCGTGCCGCGTCGGGCCTCTGCGCCGCCTGCGCTGCTCCAGCTTGTGCCTCTGCGTTGTACC
>BCLH01000542.1:556-23624 GCA_001602315.1 Zoysia pacifica | reverse complement strand
GGCCAAGAGCGCGCGGGGCGCCGCGGAGGGATGCCGGGCGGGTGCGGCGAGGCGACAGGGAGCGTGGCTCAGCTGGTGCAGGGGCGCACAAAGCAGGGGCGGCTAGGGTTGTGGGAGAGCGTTTTAGGGGGCAGCGGTGGGTGACAGTCCATAATGGCTGTTGGATCGATAGGCAACCGTCGGCTACGATCCGCCCACACTTAGCAGGCCGGTTGGGCCACTGAAGAGAAAGAAGCCGACCCAAGACGAATTACAGGCTGTTACAAGCTACCCCCTTACAAGGATCTCGTCCTCAAGATCTAAAGAGCAGACGACAACATTTAAGAAAACAACATTCACGATGAAGGTTTGATAGCAGAACGGAAGTCTAGAAATGATCCTTATTCAGGTCCAACTCTACGGTTTTGCTCCTATAGTCGAGTATGGCTTTGATGCCACCTATAACGACCGGAGATTCTCTCCTTTCGGTAAAACCCGATCTTACGTGCCTTCGCCAATCACAGGAGGTTGGCAAGCATGTTTATCATAACAATCAAGAAACCATAATGAGTAAACAAGGATAAGATAAATTAGTTCAACAAGATCATCTATAAACTTACTGAACTTGTCAAAGCGGTACAAGACTACCGAGAATCCAAAAACTGGAACAGCAACGGGAACAACAGGCGGGAGCAAACACCAAGACGAATCTCTTTCTCCACAGGCAACTCGAGTGCAGGAGCAAACCTCAAACCACATCTGAAAAGCATACAAGAACGATCTTCTAGCTGACCTCTGAAAAAGAAGGACGTGAAAAGCCGCGAGTACGTGAATACTCAACAAACCGCGCGCTACTATCAACAATGTATGCATGCAACAGATAGTTTCATGGATGAAAGCTGGCTCAATTGCTAAATGCAAGTTCAAAACATTTTATTTTAAAGATGCAAGAAGTTTTATTTTTAAAACTGTCAATTTTATTATCTTGCCCCGCAGGGATCTCCGTTATTCTGAACGAGGGTTAATTTTAAATGCTGGTGTAATCTCCACACCTGGCCATAGCTCAAAGGCCGGAGTCCAAAACATTTTGAAACAGAAGGTAGAGGAAACAAAACAACACTCTAATCATCATGGAATCTCTTAGACAGTGTTCTTACACGGGACGTGGCAATGCGCATTGACTTTAACTCTGCACAGTGTATGCACTTGGACCTACGAGAAGTGCGCCGGGAACCACCGTTGTGGTCCCAACGAACACACAAGACCCATCCACAAGCTTTAACTAATGTTACGCGTCCTCTAGAATAGAGATCCCAGTCGCCTACGTTGCTGGGTCCTAGAGCTGTGAGGAGCCTACCACTGATCAGGTGGGGTATCTCGAACTCGTGTGGGGAGTCGTAACTCGACACCACACTAACACAACATCGTCAACCCACAGGTAAACAACCAGTGTCAGCAAGCTTCAAGATTAAGTCTCTGCCCATACAGGGTAACGTGGTGTGCATGGAAAAACACTGGAGACAAGTGACTTGATGACCCGGTCCTCATATGCCGGGGCAGGCACTCTTCATCCTCAACACCAACAACCAACAAACCTTCAGAAGGTCTAAGCCCGAAACCTCTCGTGTACCCGTAACATGTATGCTCATAGGGACTTCTAAAGAGTCCCCCAGCATCTCAAACTTCAGCCTGCCCCAACTAAATAGTATGTATAGAGTTATTTGCAAAATCTCACACATATGAATCACAGTACAAAAGCATTTAACACAAATTTCATTTTATAGCGATCAGTGTGAAGTATAGTAAATAAATGCAACTAAGCATGGATAAGCATAGAAGTAAAGCAATAGTAATAAAGCAGTCCTAGGGCTCATAGTATGTGGAACAATAAATAGGCATGGCTTGAGAATGTTGCTAGCATATTTTAAAACAATTGACATGCAAATTATTGTTTCGAACAAAACATTCAGTTTAAAAGCTAGAATCAAAGTTTTGTCAAGGAGCGCGGCTTGCCTTGTGAGTTGAGATCCATCAAGATCTAGGTCCTCGTGTAGAAAAGTCTTAAAGAGCTCAGCAACAACTCCAGCTGAACAAACAACAGAAAAACGAGTGAGAAACTAAAAAGGATGACAAAACAAATACTAGAAATGACTCTACGAACGGATACACGGATCAGACAAAGACTGGGCCGAACGTGTTCGATTCGAGGTCCGAACATGGTAGATGGCATGTCTCCAGGGCTCTAGTCACACGTTAACTTGAATAGGAAAAAACTGAGGCTGGAACACGGTCACAGCCACGTAACCCACGGGATGGCCACCGACTGCACGACTAGAGAACGAACTAGGGTTGGACACAGTCACGGCTGTGTGACCCAGATCTGGGTCACAGCCGGACCTCGCGCGTGTGTCTGAAGGCATGGACACAACGCCTGTTGCGTGACCCGCAGCATGGTCACAACCCGCCCGACAGCCCCTGAAACAGAGCTCGGACATGGACAAACATGTGTGACCACATCCTAAAACTAGGTCGATTGCTGCAGCATCCACCGAACACCCATGGATCACCTGACAAAGATAGAGCTAGGGTCAGGACACAATCGAACCTGTGTGTCCCAGACACAAAACTGGCCCGATCATAGCAGAACACAGATCGGCTGCTAGAACTTGATTTGAGGTCTGGACACAGCCGAACTGGCATGTCCCTGCCCCAAAACTGAATTGGATTCCACATCTCAACAGATCGGTCCACAAGAGACGATCTGGAGCTTGGACACGGCCGATTCAACGTGTCTTTGCCCTAAAACCGAATTGGAGACCGCACGAGCTACAGATCGACCTAACCAACGGGAAAAGAGAACAAAGGGGACAAAAGTGCTCACCAAAACTTGAGCCAAGGTTGAAGCAAGACTGCAATGACGACGCTGGAACTTGAGATGACCGAACAACCCCAAACTTGGGTTCGGTCACAACCGACTCCGCGTGACCTTGGCCTGAAGGAGGAACAATCCCAGCACACAACAGTAAACTTAGATTTCAGCACCACTCACAGCCACGAGTCACGAACCTTGCTAAGCGACCGAAAAGGCGTAGGGACAAGAGAACAGAGCTCACCACGACATGGTTCAACAAAGAGCCGACGTCATCGATGGCACAGAAAGCTTTCCAACAAAAATATCGGGGAGCTGACCCCATGAACAACGGTGTGGCCCGTTGAGCCTGCACACGACATGGTAGCTCAACGCGAAACCAACCAAGGACGGAAAGAGACGGACAAGTCAGCACTCAAGGATTGAAATTAAGCAACATGAAACTAAACAGAGAAACAGAGATGATCACAGAGACTTGAGCAAGAGCTGAGGGAAGCTGCGGGAACACAAGCCAAGGTGAAGACGATGTAGGTCGAATCTTGGGCGCCCGAACACGAAGAACAGCGGTGATCCACCGATCTGAAAACAAACACCAACCGTTGCCTTATTCCCAACACAGCAGACCAATAGGACATGGAAATGAAGACAGGAAACACGGTCTCACCAAAGGAACGGCAGCGGTGGTGACAGAACGGTGACAGCGGCAGCTCCACCTCGATGATTGTATCTCCTGCCTCCAGCGACAATCATCGGTTGTGCGTCGACCTGGCAAGCAAGACGTGTTCACGCTCTGATGATTGTTCACGCTCTGATGATTTGGTCCTCCTGGCACAGATAAGGTTCAAAGCTCAACCAACAGAAACGACGACCAAGGGAAACGACGGGAATAAAGGAAGCTCACTGAAATGATCGCACAACTGTAGAAGATGAAGGCAGAACAAACGGCACCGACTAGATCCGTGATGGTCGAAGAGCTCGCTGCTCTGCTGCTCTGAAGCTCCGGCATCACTGAAGCAATCACCAACTGCCCCACAAGCACGGCAACAAGGAATGGTCGACAAACACAATGAGACAACAATGAGCCAGGGAACAACATACAAGGGATAAATGGATTCTCAGCGAGAGATGGAGTCGGCGCATATCAGACAGAAACAGCGTGTGGCCATGATTGCACGGAGCAGACGACACACGTGACAAAGATGATGATGGCACTGGACGGAGACGCAGGTCGGCGAGGCAGTGCAAACGAAGCCGAACGAAGACGGCGTGAGGTCGGGGTCGGTGAGGCGCGACGACGTATAATGAACGACGCAGCACAGGGCGATGTGGCATGGACGACAAACCGGGACAGGCAACGAACAGAGAGGACGAGGTCGGCGACGCCCAGGACGCGGCACAGAGGTGACGCGAGACAGGCACATCTAGGGACGAGGTTGAGGACGACGAGCAGTAAACGGGGACGACGAGCTGGCGCGCGGGGTCGACGGATCTGGGACGATGAGCGGAGACGAGGACGATGGGGTGCGCGCGGACGGGGTAGGCACTGCAACACGAGCAGGGACGGTGCGCGCCACGCGCGACGTACGAGCCAAGATTCGGCGAGGCAGCGCGGTCTACGGGCACGACCGAGGATGACGAACCGGTGACGGGCGACACAGAGGGCACGGCGCAGACCTGACGCAAGCACGGACGAGGTCGAGGACGACCAGCCACGCAGGGACGATGCGGGACGAAGACGGCGCGAGGATGGGGCGCTGTCGACGGCGAGACGTAAGCCGGGACAGAAGCGACTAGGCCCGGAACTACTCGACGAAGACGCCGCGCGCCTGCTGCGCACAGGACGGGAACAGCGCCCGTCGGGGCGGCTCGGGGTCGACGGATTGGGGACGAGACGGTGCTGGCGGCGACGAGCAACTCGGGCGCGGCCGGGGATGAGCGCACGTTGGGGACAAGGATGAGCAGCGACGGGGCAGCGACACGGAGAGGTCACCGGACGGCACCAGAGTGGTGTGGCGCGGAGAAGAGGTCGGAGACGACGCGAGGACGGGGCAGCGCCGACGCTCGGACCCAAGTGAGGCACAGCGCGGAGGCACGGGCTAGAGCAGCGCAGGGGGGCGCAGAGGACCCAGCGCGGCACGCGGCGCCGGCCAGGATTTGAGGCGACAGGGAGGGCGGCGCAGCTGGTGCAGGGGCGCACGAAGCAGTGGTGGCTGCACGGGGCGGCTAGGGTTGTGGGAGAGAGTTTTAGGGGGCTGTGGTTGGTGGGAGTCCATCACGGCCGTTGGATCGAGAGGCAACCGACTTCCCACACTTAGCTGACCGGTTGGGCCACCGAAGAGAAAGAAATCGGCCCAAGACGAATTACGGGTTGTTACATTTTTATTTTATGATATTTTGTAGGGTAAATTTAATTTAATGACGAATGCTACTAGTTTGTCACAAAAGAGAAGACACGAATCATCATAAATAATATTTTAGCTAACTGTAATGAATTCACTTCCGTCATAAGATTATTTTGTCATCACAAATTGGTGTAGTCCACGCTGGCACTAGGTTCGTGAGCTTCCAGACAGAAAAAAAAACCTGGTGCAGCGGGGGTCACGGGATCAAACTCACGACCTCTCCCACAGAGCTCAGCAGCCTTACCACCACAGCCCACACGTTCTGCTATTGTAAATGAAAATATTAATCTATCTAAAACAAAAAAGCAAATTATAAATCATGGCCCGTGACTCCTGTCTAGGGCTTATCCGAATCGAGAGTCAACCCTGTCCACACCGCACGCCCGCAGCTCCATCCGCCGGGCCGCGCTCCCTGTCCCGTCAGCCGTGCCTGCACTCCCTGCGGCTTCCACCCACGTCCATGCCTGTGCCGTTGGCTGCACCACGCCTCCTGCGCCGTCGGCTGCACCACACCTCCTGCGCCCACGTCCTCAACGGTGCACCACGTGCGCCCTCCGCTAGACCGCGCCTGCGCCGTCGGCTGTGGCACACCTCTTGCGCCTCCGCTGTGCCGCACCTCCTCCGATGTCCGCCGTCCTCAATGCTGCGCCGCATGCGCCCTCCACTGGGCCGCACCTGCGCCGTCGGCTGCACCACTCCTCCTGCGCCTCCGCTGCACCGCTTGTGCCCTCCGCTGGGCCGCGCCATGTTCATGCGCTGTTCAACGTCCTGAACGCTACACCGCTGCGCCGTCCACAATTCATCTCTGCAGCAAAGGTACAATGCCTTTCAATACCCCATTTTTTGGATAAATTTGGATGGAATATGTAGAAGTTGTAGTTGTGGATTTCATGATTTGCTCGGTTGTTTGTTACAGATTTGGTCAATGTAACATGTCAGTTGCTCATAACTTTTTTCCATCTCTATTTTATGCAGATGGATAGAAGTTGGATCAATAGTAGACTATTTAACAAGTCACATCTGGATGGAGTTAGTGAGTTCATGGACTTCATTTCACGGAGATTTGCTGACATGAAGACATACTTTGTCCATGATGGCGGTGTTTAAATAAAGATTTTGCACATAAAGGAGTTGTGGAGGATCACTTATACATTAATGGGATGGCAAGCACATACACAGTGTGGATTAATCATGGAGAATCAAAAGATGCTGAAAATGCAAGTAATCAGGGTGAGCATATTGGTTTTAATAATGAAGATATTGGAGTGGATGAGGATGACGAAGAACATGATGATAGAAATCCTGAGATTTTAGTGGAATTGGACACAGCTGAGAAAGATGATGAAGAGCAATCCATGTTTGCAGCTGTATTAGATGAGATGAAGAAGCAAATTTACCCTAGTGCACCTTGTACAAGATTTTCTTTTGTGGTGAAACTACTTCATATAAAGTCATTTTATCGGATCAGTAATGTTGGATTCACAGCAATACTGAAGTTGTTGTTGTCATCATCATTCCCTGATTGTTCCCTACCTGCATCCTATGATGAGGCAAAGAGAGTTATTCTTGTATTGGAACTTGGATATGATTCAATTCATGTGTCCAAATAGTTGTGTTTTCTTTAGGAAGGACTATGCAGAACTTGCTGAATGTCCAGTATGTGGGTGCATCTAGATGGAAAGATTCAGATAGAAGGAAGAAGATCCCGCATAAGGTATTACGACATTTTCCATTGATTCAAAGGTTGAAGAGAATGTTTGGATAAAAAAAAACAGCTAAGAGTGCACAATGGCACAAACTGAAGAGGCATCTAGTGGATAATGAGCTTAGCCATCCTGCTGATGGGGAGGCATGGAAAGACTTTGATAGAAAATATGAGTGGTTTGTAGAAAATCCAAGGAACATCAGACTTGGACTTGCTACATATGGTTTTAATCCATTTGGGAACATGAGCTCTTGTAAAGCACGTGGCTAGTATTTGTTATTCCTTACAACTTTGCTCCATGGGAATGTAAGGAACAATCTAATTTCATGATGACCCTACTCATTCCTGGTCCCAACCAATGCCCTAGAAAATATTTTAATGTCTTTTTAGAGCCACTCATAGAAGAGTTATTACAGCTTTGGGAAGGTGTTCGTACTTTTGACGCTTTTACTGGAACTATGTTTGATCTGCATGCCGCAGTTCTATGGTGCATTTATGATTATCCGGCTTTGAGTGCGCTATCAGGTAGAGTCACAAAAGGTTATTAGGGTTGTGTGCATTGTGATAAAAAAACCCTTGCACCAAAAGGATAAGGAATAAAGCATGTTATATTGGACATCGGCGTTTCCTTCCAAGGGACCATCAATGGAGGAGAATGAAACGGTTTGATGGTCACATTGAGAAATGTGACAAACCGGAGGAATTTAGTGTAGATGAGTTGATGGTCAAGCTGGAGAGGGTCAAGGATGTGAGACCTAGGAAGCATACCGAGAGCGAAAAAAGAAAGCGGGAAGCAGATTCAAACTTTTGGAAGCGAAGGTCATGTTTGTTTGATTTGCCATATTTAAAGTTGCGCCATAATCTTGATGTGATGCACATAGAAAAAAATATATGTGACTATATTCTTGGTACATTTCTTGGCATTCATGGAAGTCAAAGGACACTATTAGTGCAAGGCTTGATTTGGAGGACATGGACATAAGAAAACATTTACACTTACATCATGGTGGATATTCATACAGTGTTTCACATGCTCCTTATACAATGAATAAACAGCAAAAGATTGCATTTTGTGATTATCTGAGTGTGAAGTTTCTAGGTGGCTATGCTCCCAACTTAGGAACGCATGTATCTGTCGATGGATGTAACCTCCAAGAATTAAAAACTCATTATTGTCATATCCTACTTCAGAGGACATAGTTAAATCGTATGAATTAGTCTTTGTATCAAGTGACATACGTGATTATGTTCATTTATTGTGTAATGTAATATTTGAATCAGATTGATGAATGATATGTTGGATTAATGCATGTATTATTATTCTATAATTTTTGCTGATTTTTATTTTTTGAATTTAATTTTTTATAATTTCAGAGCCAATCACGGGCAATTACAAATATTTTTTAGAAAAAACTGATTTCCAGATTCCCCTAGAGGTACAAATCCTAGGGAACATATTCCTGTAGTTTTCCTACCGAACCAAGTTCCTAGGGAACGCTGGTAGTTGCCCTTGAAAAATCATTCCTAGGGACTATGGTCAGTTTCCCTAGGAAATGGTTTCCTAGGTAACATTGCTTTCCACATCAGTTGCTTCCGCCACGTCAGAGAATAACTAAACAATATAACAAACAAGCTAGGAAACAACAAGGCACAAATAGATAGTAGGGATAATGAAAGAAAAATCTATCAAGCTAGCAAGCAAGTCATTTGGCATGAGAGCCACGAAGAGAAATCACAAAGCAACCTATAACACTACTCGCAATAATGTAAACGTGGAAACTAAGGAGTAGAGCGAAAGAAATGCTCAGCAATTTTTCCTGAGGTCTCGGAAGGATGGCGCCTTCCTCTAATTCTCGTTGGACCATTTCCATCAGAGTATCGGTCCCTCCCGCCGTTCCCGTAACGGTGCTCCCTAGGGTATGCTTCACTCCCAAAGTGAAGTAACTGACGATCCTAGCTATTGCAAACAATATCTGTCGCAAGAGCAAGCCTCCAAAGCTCGCGCGCTCCCTCTTGGTGTCTCTTTAGAGCGGGGGACTCGAACCGATCACAAACATGATGTCGACTTCCACAATCTCTTCGAAAACTCAGACAATGATATCTAACCAGTCTAGGCTTTCTTGTGCTCTCCTTGATGACCTTTGGCTTTCACAAGTAATCTCCAAACACTTCTAGCCACAGGTAACCTCCATAACAGCTTCTCCAACGGTTTATATAGGCCCCAAGTCTCGAAATGGCTGTTGGGAGCCGTTGCCAAAAAGGAGGCTGCTTTTTGAAGTCACCAGACTATCCGGTGATTGTATTCGGCAGATGGAAAACGTCTTCTCTGGAATCCACTCTATATGACACTGAACTGTCTGATGTATACCTTCATCGGACCGTCCGATGACCTTCTCTTTTGAATAACCAGAGGTTTGGACTTCATCTTCAAGGACACCAGACTGTCCAGTCACTGACCCGCCGAATTGTTCTGTGACTTCACCTCTTCGGCTCCAAAAAACACCTCTTCTGGACTTCGATCTTCTAAACTAACCAGACTGTCTGGTAACATCAACGGACTGTTCGGTTACCTCTCTAGTCTGACTCAAGAAAATAGCCTCTCTGGACTTCTGCCTTCAACCATCACCGAATTGTCCGGTGACCTCGTCGGATTGTTCGGTGACCCTTCTGATTCTGAAACTTGACAACTTTGAGATCTGCTTGCTTCCCGCTACAACACTTGAATTCTTCAAGCCTCCTTCGATCACTCAAGTGCCTTAGAAAGCCTAGAGCATCCATACACCCTAACGCTTGTAAAACCGAGAGGGTTGACCTGACACCTCTTAATAGTACCGACTTTCCTATTGACTTAAGGCCTAAAACTAAGCCACAAAAGGAAAAAGGCTCTCAAACATCCTTTGCCTTGATCAAGCTTCACTCTTGGAAAACCGCCGTAGCACCGAGCAACCTTGAAGCAACCAACTTGTAGAAGTGGAGAATAGTGTCGATAAATCTACATCCAACAAGTTAGTTAATGGTTTTCATTCAATCACCAAAATCATTCATACCTTTTGAGAGACTTCAATGATTATGAAGCTAACATACTGTATGACCGTTTTGTAGGGCATTTCATAGGGAAAAGTTTTCCCTAGGGTATTTCAAGCTTTCCCTAGTGTTTCTGTCCCTAGGGAAACCGGTTGAATCTAGTAGTGCTTGCCTATAGAAATTCTGTTATGCAGGCAATACTTTTAAGAGCATTACCTGCTCAAATAAGATTTGCACAGGTGGTACTATTAAGAAAACCGCCTGCATAAATCCATTTTCAGAATAGAAAATATCAAAACCTAGATTTAAGCATGTCAAGACCAAATAGGAGTCCGCCAAGCCCAAATGCGTGACGAGGATGTGATAGTGGCACGAATTAGGAACAAAGAGTCAAATGGGAAGCATGATCCCCTTGAAGATCTATAGGCAGCTGGTGACTTATGAAAGCCGCTAAGAGTCCATTCCCAGCTTCGCCCTGCCTTGCCAAAGTCGAAGCCACCTAGCTGTGTTGAGGCTGCCGTCACCGTCCTAGAGTTAGGGTTGTCATTGAGGAGAGAGAGAGAAAGAAAGGAATCTCAAAAAATGTTCATCGTTGTTGTCGAGGCCTAGTTGCTTGCTGGTTGCATCTCGTATAGCACGAGCGATGAGAGCTACCTTTCGAACATCTCATGGAGTTGACAACCATGCACGTCTTTCGGATCTCACCTTGCATGCCAACCTTGAGGTCTAGCTCACCAAAGATCTGTTCTTAAAACTAATTATTGGTTCCCAATGCGATTGTTTTCCATATTCAGTTGCGGCATGTGTATGTTCCTAATTTTGTGTGGGGCAACATTGGTCTTAATACTAAGTGTTGGAAAAAAATGCGCACATTACACATTTTTCCTGAAATTTCAAATACGTTTGCGCCTTGAACTTTTTTGGAATGTTTTCCACTGATTGATCTAAAGGTTCCCAACACTTGAGGCTCACATTGAATTCACGTCCTGAGTCCTCGGAGATCCAATTCTCCTCTTCCCCAAGTCATCCAAGGAATCCTCTACAGTTTGATTGAGGGGGAGAGAAGATCATGAGTTCATCCTATTCATTTTTGCATCGACGAGCACTTGATTTGTTTTCATTGCAGGTGTTGCTGGGTCTATCACTCATGGAGCTTCATCTCTTAAACGGTTAGGCATCACCTGGAATCCACTAGATTGTTGTGGTGAGATCAGGGAGGTTTATATTTCCCTTTTCTAAGATAGGGAAGAACCAAGTTGGATCTTTACGGTCATTTGGTGAGGTTTATGGTTGAGAGAAACCTGATCCATTGTGGATCCCTCGACGGAGATGTAGACTTCTGTATGGAGCTGAACTTTAGCAAAAAATCCCTGTATCTTGTGTCACTTATTCATTGCTTGCTATTTACTTTCCATTGCTACTGCAAATTAATCCGAAGAGTTCGAACCAGTCCATATTATGTTATTATGAAAAAATTGTTTTAACTAGCATCTTTCATGTTTATTGCCTATTCACCCCCTGTAGGCAACATTCAACCCCGTTTAAGAATTTATAACACTTCAATGGTCAGGAAGCTTACAATGGAGGCTCTAGGGGCCTTATTATAATTAGCAAAAAGGTCATTGGGACCTATCTGTAAATAGATAGAAGGCTACAAGAACCTATCTGCAAAATGACAAGGGCTGGAGTATAAAGAGCTAGGCTAAAATGCAATTAACAGAAAGATCAGGGGTTTGCTATTAAAATGTCTGGACTAGAACATTATTTGTGGAATAACATGGGCTAGAGTGTATAAAGAGCATTTACTGTATTTAAGGGTGACATGTGTGCACTAAACCGTGACGCCACAGCAATTTGCCCTGATTCATTGACAGGCAGGCCACGGGTGCGGGTCTCACCGGCCTGCGGGCTAGCGGACCTAGATCTATCCAGAGCATCGGATGGGAAAGGAGGGGTTGAGATTTCCTCACTCCTCTTAAAAGGATGGATTAGTATCATGGGGTCTCTCACCACCGCGTGTGGGGTGCTGGTAGGTGGGTCCCACTGCCAGTCGCTACCCTTCGTGGACGTACCACTTTGAAAAAAGGAATCCCCTGTGTATATCTCGGATCTGCATGCATGCCCACAATCGCCTCACTTTGTTATTTCATATTCATCCTATCGTCCAAAGAAAATTTGCTACAAAAAATAGTAGATTGGTAGGTTTCCCTATCCAAGCCATGTTTAGACTTTGCACAATTTCTTTTTCAAAGTCTATAGTCTTCAATTTGTGTCCTTAGATTGTGTTTTGCTTTCAGATTTTAAAAATCTTCTTGCATCCTATTGTTTTCCTTCATCGTTAATTGCTTGTGTTGTTCATGTTTGATATCCGTGTTCATATCTATCATCATGTGCATATATATTATATGCTATCTTGCATCACTTATTTTCCGAACCACCCATCCCTTGTTTCGACCACCAACATATCCCCAGCATCCACATCACCCATCCATGAGCTTCCACCCCAAACTCATATATAAAATTCACACTCGATTTGCAATCTGAATATATTTTCAGCCTTAAAAAATATTGGATATGGAGATCCATCATTAAAATAGTCATGGAAAGGTGTGATGGAGACATGTTTTTCATCGGGGTCCGGTAGTAGCTCATGGAAGGATCGCCGCCCCTGAGCCTCTCTCCTTTCCCAAACTGCCACCACTGAACTCGCCGTGCGTGCCTTCTGGAGCCGCCCGACCACCACCGACCTCGCGCCTACGTTCCCTGCGTCGCACAGCCCCTGCCGAGCCCATATTCCTCGTGTTCTGCTGTCTGTACAATGCCTTCGCCGCCGCCAAAGCTCATTGCCAACCCTTGCCATCTCGCCGCCACAACAAGCCGCCCCGACCACCTTCGACCGCGTGCCGAGGTTCTCTACAGGCACCGCCCCCGCCCGACCTAGCGCCACGAGCTTCACCGCCTGGACGAGGTCCGCACCATCGCCGAAGCCGCCTCCAACCACCTCACTGCCGACCGCCCATCTTCGGCCATCTTCCAACGACGTTGACCCTCCCGGTGAGCTTGCCATTATCTCCTCTTCATTTAATGAACTTGTCTCGTTGGAAACCGCGCACTCGAGCGTAGGGAATGGCCGCCTTCGGCGAGTCGGCCATGGCCGCCGCCGCGCTGGCCCTTGGATCCGAAATCAGGATTAGATCGCCCCCGTCTTCATTAGATCCATTAAACCCCATCCGTTAGATCAAAATCCAAGAGCTTCGATGTGGCCACGTGTGCGAAATGACTAGATCCGTTCATTTTGAAATCTAAGGCCTAGATTAATTCCTGATTTCGAATAAAAATAAATCAAACCATCACTGATTTCAAATAAAATTAATTAGAAATAAGAATAATTAATTTCAGATTAATCTGTTAATTAATAAGTATAATAATAAAAATAATTAATAATATTATGTACCTAAAAAATAATAATTATTTAAATATTAAATTAATAATAATTACTTATACTAATTTTACAGAAAAAGCCCCTATAACTTATTTAATATACAAATCAATCCCTGCCATGTTACAGCTTTACATTTTAGTCCCTAAACTTTTCTGTAATTAATTTTTAGTCTTTAATAAATTCTAAATATTTCAATTAAGTCTCGAGAACTTAATTTTAATTACAGATTAGCCCATAAATAGTAATAATAATGATGGCGATTATGATAATTCTGGCAATGACAATAACACTATATTGGTTAATAGTAATAATAATAATTCGTATAGTTATTAATAATTATAAAATATCATAATATAATGCTATTAGTAGCAATAATAATTATTAAAATAACAATAAAGTAATATGATAATATTATTATTCTACTAAAAATAATAATAAATACACAACATAATGATATTAACATTATTAATGATGATGATAATTATAATGACAATAAATATAATAACACAATATTAGTACTAGTAATAATCATAATAAGAATAGTAATGTAATTAGTATACTAAGAGAAAAATAAAATTGATGAATATGATAATCATACCTATCTTAATTTTATATTGCTAATAATGGTATTACTAATAATTATTGTAATAGTATTATTTATTTTAATAATAGCAATAATAATTCTAATAGTGATAAATAATAATAATAATAATAATAATAGTAATAAATATTAATAATATAATTAATAAAAATAAAATAAATAATAATAGTGAATACAAATAATAATAATAATAATAGTACACTAATAATACTAATGCTAATGATAATATTTCTTATGCTGAGAATAATAATAATAATAGTAATAATAATAATTTTGATAGTGTTAATAAATATAATATTAATGTTAATATAAGAATACTTTTTATAACTAGGTCTTTATAACTTTATTAAATTAGAAAATAATACCTATCAATTAATAAATTTGTAGTTTTAAATCCAAAAATTTATAAATTAATATATCTTACTTTTCAGATTTAATAATTTGCAATGAGGTCCTCAAAACTTAAGTTTAAATTATAGATTAGTCCCTGAAACCTTATAAACACTATAACTTTTAAACTGTAGCTCCAATTTAATCGATTCTTGCGCCAAAATGCCCGTAGCAACCTAACCTACGCATTCATGACATTATCCTATTGATTCTCTTATGTTGTATGCTTGATTGTGATTGAATTGTGTTTCTTTGTCTGTTTTGTCTGCGCGTTTAGATGATTATGCTTGGATCCGCTTTGCTATGACTTCAAGAATTAGAACTTCAAGATCATTCATTGAGCAGCAATATTATTACAAGGCAAGTGTTCTTGACCATCTTGTGCATACTTTACAAAACCCTATCTTGTAGATTGCATGCTTGTGTCAAATTGATTGCGCACCTATTGTTAGAATTACTTAGTCTTTTCTTATTATGCCTTGTCGCACTAGTTTACCTTTTTGTTGGCTAGATTACATGCTTAGCTTGCTGTTATCGGATGGGTGATATTAACTGGATTTATTATCATACTTGCTTCACGAGGATTAAAGGGTTATTTAATAGCAACTTGGAGATTAGTGATTTGGGTGATATGGTTGGTGTATGTTGTGTGCGGGGTTACCAGCACTATCTCTTGGTATGTTATGTTCTCAAATCTAAGGACCGGTTCGTGAAGCGACCACCCATGTGCAACTGTACAACCATAAGCCAAAAATGGGTGCGGCCTAGCATAGTAAGTGGTGGAGACCAGTTCTGTGCGTGCTAGCTGGTGGAGCGGGGAAAGCCTGTTAGGCCTGGATCCGCTGGAGAGATGTGTGAGAAAGGGAGGGTTACTCCCGAGAACCATCTGGCACAAGAGAGAGCCTTTCGTAGGTTACAATTACTGCCTGATTAGATGAAACCTCAGTGGGCATGTACAAGCTGGAGGAATCCATGGAAAAGCTTGAAGTGATCTCTTGGCTCTCACACTAAAGGAAATGTGCGAGTGCATAGCTGGCACATGCATAATAGAGATTCTTTAGTCCACCTGGAAATAGGGGATGAATCACTTCTCGTGGGGAATTGTGTACAACCTCTTCAGAGTTAAAACTGTCATGACAACCATCCTCACAGTCACGAGCATTGCATGGACCCGTACATGATTAGTGGGATTTTGGTATGGTTTTGTTAGTGATCATAGGTGTTTGACGTTTACCACTTAGTAAATAGGTGCTTAATAAGAGTTATATCTCTATTGTGTGCTTTTATGCAACAGAACTCTATGTTGCTTTTGCCTTGTTTATTGTCACACGTCATCTTTTCTCACACTTGCTAAGTATATCCCGTACTCAACCTTACCTTTATAAGGCCTCCTTTGGATTGAAGAAAAATTTTCCTATTCCTGCGGTTTTTTTGTGAAATTGAACTGATTCCTGTGAAATTCCTGCACAATTCCTACGAAAATCCTGCGTTCCAAAGAAGCCCTAAATGTTGCTCAGTTGAAAGAAAAGTTTAAGAGAACATTGAAGACACAAGAGCTGATGTCTAGGCGTGCCGTCTCTTCGGTCGACTGCTTGTGGAAGCTGCACCACGCTTGGTTTTCTTTTCCGCTGCATTCAATAATCGTTGTTCTCTTTTTATTCGTGACATTGTTCTGTTTTACCATTTGTGAAGCCACTTTATGTGTGAAACTTGATTTCTGGGCACACATAAAGAGTCACTTGGTTTTTGCCTTAAAACCGGGTGTGACACAAGTTTCCAATTCCCATCGTTGATGACCTGCTCGATGAACTGCAGGGGTCACACGTCTTCACAAAACATGATCTTTGTAGTGGTTACCATCAAGTCCGCATGTTCCCTGATGACATTCCTAAGGTGGCGTTCAAAACACATCATGGCCACTTTGAGTTCTTTGTCATGCCCTTCGGGTTGACAAATGCACCATCCATTTCAGGCTCTAATGAATGACATTCTCAATTCATTTCTTTGTTGTTTTGTACTAGTTTTCTTTAACGACATTTTGATTTACAGTCCATCTTAGGTGGCCCACTTACAACACATCAATTTGAGCATAAATGTTCAAAATGCTCCTTTAGCAAAGAATCAGTGGCCTACCTTGGTCATGTGGTCTCCAAGGATGGGGTGGCCATGGACACTGCCAAGGTGGAAGCGGTCTAGGCATGGCCACAACCACAAACAGTGAAGGCACTCCGGGGTTTCCTTGGATTGACGGGGTACTACTACAAGTTCATTGCGGGTCATGGCGCCATCATGGCACCGCTAACAGCACTGCTCAAGAAGGAAGGGTGCTCCTGTACCAATGATGCAGAACACGCCTTCATCGAGTTAAACTGTTCTCTAACCTCAGTACCACTACTTCAGCTTTTAGACTTCAACAAGCATTTTGTGGTGGACTGTGATGCCTTGGGCACAGGCTTCAGCGCTGTGCTGCACCAAGGAGATGGGGCAATCGCCTTCTTCAATTGGCCAGTAGCACCTCATCATGCCGAACTTCCAGCCTACGAATGTGAACTGATTGGACGGGTCAAGACGGTCCGAAACTGGATACCATATCTCTGGGGCAGAGCATTCAAGGTGAGAACTGATCACTACAGTTTGACGTACCTTCTCGATCAACGCCTGGCTACTATTCTACAGCATACATGGGTGTCCAAACTGTTTGGATATGATTTGGAAGTGGAGTACAGGCCAGGAACTCTCAACATTGTGGCAGATGCCCTTTCATGCCGGGATATTGAAGCTATAGAGATCGCTGGGCTGTCTATACCAACATTCGCAATATACCAAGACTTGTGCAATGAATTATCCTCAGCAGTAGAGGCGCAGACATCCGTGCGCGCTTGAGCGCGGACACAACAGAAGAAGGTTGGAAGGACAGGGATGGCTTGCTGTTGTCTCGAGGCCACCTCTTTGTGCCATCCAGTTCGGCCCTATGGCCACAGTTGCTCACCACAGCACATTCGGGCCATGAAGGATTCCAGAAAACACTGCATTGGCTGCGAGCTTCATTCTTCAATCCACAGTCCACAGTTTGGTCAAAAATTTTGTGTGCAGTTGTGCAACATGCCAGAAGAACAAAACTGAACACTTAGATCCTGCAGGATAAATCAGTAATCTTGACGGTGGTGGACAGATTCTCAAAATTTGCTCATTTCATTCCCCTGGGTCATCCATATTCTGCTACATCAGTGGCTAGAGCATTCTTTGAAAACATTGTGAAGATTCATGGATTTCCTTGTTCCATCATCAGTGATAGAGATACAGTATTCATAAGTTCATTCTGCTGAGAACTATTTAATCTTGCTGGTGTGAAGCTGAAGCTCAGTTCAGTGTTTCATCCTCAAACTGATGGCCAATAGAGGCAACCAACAAGATAATCACCATGTATTTGTGTTGCTTGGCTAGTGATTTACCACGGTCTTGGTTACAATGTCTTCTTTGGGCAGAATTTTGTTACAACACATCATTTCAATCAGCCAATCGTACCACCCCTTTCTGAGTAGTGTTTGGGCGTGATCCTCCTACCCTGTTACCATATGAACCAGGGACAGCAAGGGTCGTGGCAGTAGACCCGCAGCTGAAAGACGGATGAATTCTTGCAAGAAATCAAGGAAAGATTACTCCAGTCCCAAAACAAAATGATGGCTCAGCACAACCAGAAACACAGGAACTTGATTCCCTATTAGAGGTTGGGCATGGCTGCATTTGCATCATCGAACAACAGTTGATATTACTGTGAATCAGTCTAATAAGTTGAATTCAATGTAATATGGGTCATATCAGATCATAGATTGACAGTGTTGCATGTAGACTACGCCTTCCTCCTAAAGCAGGATTCATGATGTGTTTCATGTGTCGATGCTCAAGAAATTTGAAGGAGAGCTACCAGTGTCTGATGTTCCTTTGCCTACAATTCTGCATGGATGAGTGCTCCCTCGACCTTCAAAGATTATCAAGGCCTGACTTAACCGAGGAAATTGGCAAGTTTTTGTCCAGTGGGTCGGCAGGGCAGCTACAAATGCCACATGGGAGCAGTTAGACAAATTCAAAGACAGATATCCCGAGGTACAGCTGGAGGACAAGCTGTTTGGCGGGGAGGAGCAAAATGTTGTGGACGCGTTTATTGGCCGGCAATACATGCGTCAGCGTGCTCCACAACAAAAAAGTGGCTAGAATTCAGAATCTAGATTAGATAAGGGAGATTCGTTAGTCGGTTTGTGTGTTGTTGCTTAAGAGATAAGTTGTTAGTAAGGCTTGAATTTGTTAGTCCAGCGTGTATCTTATAAAGGCATCTGTAGGCTTGTTCTAGGATCATCGAGCAATAATCTATCTCCCGATTGGGTGTATTGTTCCATGGTCGCCGTGGCTTCTCCGGCCACTGGCGATGAGAACAATTCATCCCTTTTTGTTATACCCTGTGCTCCAATCCTCAATTCCTTCCTCCCCTGCTTTCTCTGCACCGGCAATGCCGTAACGGAAGGGAAAGAGCTCTTCCGCAGGGGGCTGTTAAGTGAAGCTGTTCTTGCTTTAGAGGCAGATGTCATGAAAATTTTTGATAATGCGGAAGTGTCACACCGGATTTTATAAACACAAAACCCGATGACATCTACATGTATGCTAGGATCTGTTTCATCATACATGTAGGACAATTAAGTGATAGTCAATTCTATATCGATAAACAAACAATAAATATTAGAATTTTAAAGAGCAACGGAAAGAGAAAACTTTTGGGCACAGCACAGGCAATCGACTGGCGGCAACGCGATCTTGTGCTTCGTCTTCAATTTACCAGTTGACTTGACTTCTTCTCACTGAGCAACATTCATGGGCAATAAAACAACACAGCAAGACATGTGAGTACATAAAAGATGACATGAGGGCTGTAAGCAGGAAAGGCTACTCAAGGTTTAATGCACTAATGCCATCTAAACTGTTTAATAACCAAGCCACCTATTTACTATGTGTGAAGAAAGATCTCCTCGCATTACATCCGACTACCAAAACTCACTAGGGTACCAACACTTGGCTACTAACTCATCGGGTCCCACCCGACTACCAAGACAAGACCAACCAGAACCAACCAACCATACAGTAGAACTAATTGTGAAGCAGTCCAGGCCGCTCTTGACCGTGAGCACGGCTGTCACCACAGTTTTATCTCTCGAGAGTTTGCACACTTTTCACTACAAGTCATGATTTCATCCCATATTGCCAGGTGGACTAACAACCTTCTTTGTGCCAGTATCCATCGATACTTAACACACTTCCTTTGGTGTGTGGCCAGAAGATCATTACAAGGCCTTTACAACACGTCACTTAGTCAATATGCACCCGCTAAGGATTCACCACCACGGCATCCATGGAGAGTATTTTACCTCCGCTGCAGAAGTCCCCTCTTGCACCACTTCATCGTACATGGTGCATACTGAAGTAAGCTCAACCAATTAGTCGGCTAGGCCCACCCATTTAAGCCTTGTGGCTACACTGTAAAGCTAGGTTACATGGTTCACGAACCGGTCCTTAGAATCTCGAGCAGAAACTAGCACATACCATAAACATCGAAAAATAACCAAGAGCATCATACCACACATCCATCCTGCTCAGATTCTCTATACACTAAGTCATTATCATTTTCTTTCATGCGGATGATTAAGTTGCAATTATACCATTAATCAATTTTAGTAGTACAATTTTTACCCAAAACCCAACTAAAATAGCAAGGCTAAGCATAAAACAATACACATGTATGCTACGAACCAGCTTCAAGGAATTATATGGAATATTCTAGTAAACCCAACATTAGATTCCAATTTAAGACTAGCATGCAATTTATACAATCTTGTCATCTTAATTAGGAGAAATGTGGTTAAGACACTTGCCTCAAAATATTGCTTAGCAGTCATCAAGCTTCGATTCATAGCCTCCCGACTTGCATTCTTCTCTTCGCGCAACCACCGACAACCAAACAAGCAAGTAAACAACTAAAGATCATATGCAATATTGGAGGGTCATTATGGAGTGCTAACAAGGTTTTGGGAACTCACCAAGTATTATTTTACAGCAAGGAATATTCAAGGCATCGGATGGTAACAAGTGGTAGATGGTGGCCACATGTCTGTTTGTTCACAAACAGCACTACAAAGACATGTGTGTTTCTGATTATTGGCTACACAATTCAAGGACATATTTGAACAGGAACGTGTCTACTTATGTGGAACAGAATAGATACATGATGGTTTGGACAGTATTTCAACAGAAAAGGAGATCAAGGGATTGAATTGGAACAAGGTCCTGCAACAGCAGTTAAAGAATAATCGTGTTCCTGGAGGCACCATAGAGAATCTTGGCGAATCCTTTGGGTATGATGAAGAGGACTCTCTAGAACACAACATAGTAAAGGAGTTTCATGGAGATAATGGTCGAAATTGAGACAAACAAGGAATGAATTACCGATTCATGAGCTGAACCAGTCCAGAACAGAGAGTAGCGGTCGTTGCAACGAAGATCTCAGAAGCTACAGACCTTTCCTAGCCGTAAATTTTGGATATATTGTAGAGGACATCAAGGAGTGCACATCGTGTCAAAAGTTTGTCGAATTTCATTGGACAGATCACCGGGAACGTGGACGGGAATTAGAGGCGTCAGCTCTGCTCACGAGTAGGCTGCGTGGAGAGGAAGTGGAGAGGTTGTGGGGAAGATAGAAAGGCTGAGGAAGGTGAAGAATATAAAGGGGAAAAGATATTTGGGATCTTAATGGTCATTTTCTTGGATTTTTAGTGCTTGAGGTATGAAAAAGGGTGGAAAACTCTTCACATCCCGAAATGAGAAATTTCGGGGCGTGACAGGAAAGTTGGAGATTGCTTGGAGTAATTCATGCAGAAAATGATGATGACCAATAGGTGATTTGTCTCCTTTTATTGCTATATTTTCATATGCCTATTACGTAGGGTCATATAAAATAGAGATGCTAGGCAACCGTGCAATGACTTCGATCTCCCTATGATAGTAAAGCATGTACCTAGTGTATTTTTTCTGTGTATCAGTTGTGTTCAAGACAATTTTAACCTGATCGCAAGTATCTTTTAATAAATCTAACAGGCCAAAGTATGAACTTTAATTATATTCACTGAATTTGATTGTTTGTAGCAGCCCTGGATGTGGTATCCCAATTCTTATGAGGAATCATGTGTACCATTCTTCATTGTGATTCGGTCTACCTTTCAAAATGCTTGCATAATGTTTGTGAAACTCAAAGTGTAATCTCTCAGAAAATGTTAGTTTGATTATTAGCCTTCAGCACCATGAATATGATTTTATTACTAAGGGTTCCATGTGGTATGGTAGGGGCTGATCCCGATCTTTCGATGAGAGGAGGATAGCTTCGATTTGAGGGGGATTCGACGTTGGCTGTCCGACTACAACAACCAACAGGGTTGCTGCGCCTTAGCAACAGGTACACCGGCTCCGATTTGTTGTTGTTCTTGCTGTGCCAAGAACAACCCTGAACTTGCGAGCAATCGAGAACAAGCAAGAACAAGATGAACAGGTAGACAACTCACAGATCTGGATATAATCACGAAATTGGGGTTCTGTATCATGCAAATCGGGTGGTCTCGTCGACACACGCGTTTACAAGGAAGTAGCTAAGGCTAAACTTGCATCTGAACAAAACCCACCCTCAAATGACGGCTGCCACAGGTTTATATTGTGGGAAGATGTCCTGGAGGCATGGGGGGACTCAAACCCTAACTTAGAGAGGGCCCCTAATGGGCTAAACTGGATACAATGGGCCTCAGCCCATGACTGGAGGTCCGAACGCTTTTCTGACGATTTTGATCACGTCTAGAGGAGTTTGAAGCTGAGATTGAACCCATCTGAAAGTAGACTTTGAGATCTTTCCTATGAGTACTCATTTGCCTTCAACAACATCCGGAGTGAAAAGTTATGATCGAAACAATCCAGCCCTGATTGATGGTCCGATCCAGCTTTATGGTCCTGGTGCTCCTCCCATATTCCTAATCATAACAAAATCACCACAAGGATTTAGTAGTACCCTATTCTGAGAAGAACTACTATAAACAGTGAGAAATAACTTGATCTGATAATTAAGTTGACGCGCTCGAGCTCGTGTCATAGGTCCTTCTTGTGCAATTGGTTTGGTTGTGTCTGCGGAAGTGATGTCCTCATCATCCTCCCCTTCTTGCATTTGAGTCGTCCTCGACTCAAAGTCGTCATCTTCTCCCATGTAAAGCTTCAAATCTGAAATGTTAAAAGTGGGGCAAACCCTAAAATCTGCAGGGAGCTCAAGTTTGTTTGCATTGTCATTAATCCTTTCCTAAACTTTGTAAGGACCAGCAGCTCTAGGCAACAACTTAGATTTCCTTAAATCAGGAAACCTATCCTTTCTCAAATGTAACTAAACCAGATCACCAGGTTCAAAAGTGACATGTTTCTTGCCCTTACTGCCAACAAGTTTGTATTTTGCATTCATGCATTCGATATTTTCCTTAGTGGTTTCGTGCAGCTTTAACATCAGTTCAGCACGTTTATTTGCATCAATATTTACCCTCTCCGATGTTGGAAGGGGCAAAAGATCAATAGGAGCACGTGGAATAAA
>BCLH01000541.1:125540-156531 GCA_001602315.1 Zoysia pacifica | reverse complement strand
CAGGCGCAGCCCAAGCCGCGTGCACCCCAGCCATGCGCACCCTGCCGCCGAGGCACTAGCCGCCCCATGCAGGTGTGCCGCCGCGGATGGGCCTTGCAGGTGCGCCACCGTCAGGCCAACCCCGCGACGCGTCGCCCCCTCGATGCGCCGTTGCCGGCCACCTCTGCTCCACGCCACGCCGTTGTCGGGCCGCCCCCAATCCACGCCGGCACCATCGCCGAGCCATCCCCGCTCTACTCCGTCACCGGGCTGATGCGCCTCTGCCGCCTCAGATTCTCGGTAGGGTTAGGTTTGGGGCAGTCGGGGGTCTGGCAAGTGTTCTAGGAGCAGCGATCCAGTATAATGGTAGGAGGGTAAAATGTCTTTCACAGTCATTTTTTGTTTTTTAAAAAATAAAAATTTAACGGGACGTAACCGTATCTCAAAACAGGGCAGACGAAGCCTTCGATTTCAAATTTCAAGGGCAATGAGACAAAGGTCCAATTTACAGGGCCATACAGTCTATTAAGTTCAAAAGCAAGGGTACTGAGACAATTTTTTCTAATATTTCTTGTTCAAAGTATCTGGTGCAAAGTAGAGCTCATAGTACTAGCATTTATGCACGGTAACCACTGCCTAGCCTGCATGTGGCTCATCAGCCAGGCTGCTCCGATGCAGGGCGCTACTGATTGGTTTCCTGCATCGAGGTATGGGCTTATGTCTGTGGATGCAACGGAGCGCAACAGAGCATGCTCTGCTGAAACGAGACATGAGTCCATTTTCGTCGGGCCTGGCTCATGGCAGGTGAGTTTAGTAGTGATATGAGTATAGGATTAGTACAATCTAAATGATATTATTGTATTTTAAAAATACACTCAGCCGAACAAATGATCTTGCATGTGCTCAACTAAATTAAAATGAGAGGCTAAAAAAAACTAGATTAAATTGAGCCCGGCTCTTTTATAGAGGCCAAGGCCGCTAGGCTAGCGTACGCGGACAACAAGAGGTCCCTAAAGGTGGTGTTTGGCTTCTTGGAAATGAAGACCAGGTTAGGGAAATAGCGGGGGAGGTTGCTCTAATCGATTGTTCGGATTTCAGGTTAGAAAAATAAGGATGAATTGGGACGGGAAATAAGGGCTTTATTTTCCAGAGATCTCAACCCACCAAGAGGGGTGGGTTACGACAGAAAATAGAGACACGTCGGCGTCACCGCTCACATGGCTGTCTCGAAGATGCCGTCGTCGTCGAAGCCGATGCTGCTGGCCGCACTCGCCTCGACTGCTCCGTCGCTGCCATTGATGTCATCAAGTGCCTGTGGATCTCCTTCAGGGCCGCGGCTGCCTCTGACTTTCAGCGTCTCGCAATCACGGCAGCGTCCTCCTATGCATTATCTTGCTCTCCAAATTAATCCTTTCTTTTTTGCCTATCGCCATCAGTCGTGAGATAGGAGAGAGAACGAAGAAAAGCAAAAGACACGAGATGTAGAGAAGACGCTGAAAAAGTAGCTGAGGAAGAGGATAGCGATGATTAAAATAACATATGTGGACCCCACATTTGTTTCCTCATCCTAAGCTATACTCCCTCCGTCCCCAAATATAAGCATTTCTGGATTCGGTCAAAGTCAAACTTTATCAACTTTGACTAATAATATCTATAAATTTAAATAATTTTTTATATAAAAAATTACATATTATGAAAGTATGTTTAATGAAGAATCTAATAACATAATTTATATATAATAAAATATTATTAATTTTATATTATTAATGGTCAAAGTTAAAAAAATTTGACTTTGACTAAATTCAGAAATGCTTATATTTAGATACGGAGGTAGTAGTATCCAACAACAGATGGGCATTTAAGCATTGTAACCTCAACCCAAACCCAGCCAATCACATCCGACCTCATTTCCTTAACCCAAACCATCATCTATCCAAACACCACAAAAACGGTTTAAAAAAAAAGAGAGAGGACCCTAAAACTTCAGCTCCCACAGGGCTCCAGCTCTAGCTCCTGGTGCCCTCGTCCACCGAACCTGCGTCTCGGAGCCAGGGTTTTGGAAATCGATTCCAGACTGATTTTCAGTTTAGGCAAAAACCGGTTGACTAGCCGGTAAAATCAGCCAGCAAACTGATTTTACTACAGTGTTATGTCCGATTTTTCACCGAAAAGCAGATCTAGCTTTATATTACCTCAGACTGATTTAGTCGAAAACTATTAAAACTGACCGATTTTCATCGGCTTCCAAAACCTTGCTTGGAGCTGGCGAAGGCTCTAGCTTTCAGCGGCGCACAAATTTCTCTCAGATCCTACTCCTCGTTCCATATTTCTTAACTTTTTATAAAATATTATAAATAACTTCAAAATTATTAATTTTAAAAATGTGAAAAATATATGAATAAATTTATCTGAAAAATTCTTTCATGAAAATGTATACATATGTTACTTTTAAATAAATTATAGAAAAATATAAGTCAAAATTGCATTTTGAAGGAAACAGTATGGATTAGTGTCCAAATTAATTTGGATGTGCTAGAAATTTAGGAGAGGAAAATAGACATCCGGAAATGCCAGAACCAAACCAGAGACGTCACTTCCACCGCACGAAGAAGGGCAGAGAAGGAACATGATTTCTTTAGAGATACTAACTACAGCCATTCATTTATTTATGAGATCTAACAGTTAAAAATAGAAAAGTATTTAGTTAAAAGTACTAAAATGATGAATCAGTATAAAAATAGTGAGTTCGGTACTAATTTTTATAAATCGGCGGCTGAGATTAATTAAAGAGGTAGAAGTACCTTCGATACCTCTCAAGCACAGTACCATTTTAATTTTTTTTTACTCACATATGGGACCCACCTATGTTGTGGGTATCGCACCATCACATATATCCAACCGAACCGCTGTCCTTCTGTTAGAACTAGGCCGAGATCTGATCAAACCTCAACTCGGGCTTTTATTTTTTCTTGATAGATCTATCTTTTTCTTATCTAAATTTATAAAATCAAATACAATTTTCTTTAGCTCTTTATATAATAAAATTCTATCTCCATTTAAAGAATTAGAATCGGTCTAATAATAATATTATATCTTTGGTCTATAGGTTATTATATTCTCTAACTTTCCTATTAGATTTGATACACAATCACAATCTAGAGTCCCTTTCAGACATTAAGAGTGGACATGGTCCTTTATTTTTAAATGGTCCATAATCAAAATTTTCTTCTTTTAAAGTATGGTTCAACCCAATTCAATATTTTCATTTTAATACTCCCTCCGTCTCATTATAAATAAAGTTTTTGACTTTTTAAAATCAACATTTGATCATTCGGCTTATTCAAAAATTTTATAATAATATTATTTATTTTATTGTGAAATAATTTATTATAAAAAGTACTTTAAGATGACTTATTTATTTTTGTATTTTCATAATTTTTTGAATAAAATGAATAGACAAAGATTGATGTCAAAAAGTAAAAAACATAACTTATAGTGAGACGGAGGGAGTAGTCCATAATGAACCTTAAAAATTCAACCCAACTGAAAGTGGCTCGATCGGCCTTCGGATTCATCTGACTCATTTTCAGACTTAGTAAGAATCAGCATCGCAGATACTGTAAGGAATTGATCACTCAACAACCTCCTTCAAACGTTACTTCACTTCTTTTTAATGAAAAAAAGGTCAAGACATGCTCGGAAAAAAATAAAGTATTCCCTTCAATTTTAAAATATTGACATCGTTGATTTTCAACATCAACTTTGATAAAAATCAATTTAAATATGTAAAATTATTAATTATGTTTCAAGTGTCTCCAATGATAAAAAAAATTATAATTAAAAATTTATATTTCTTATATTTTCGAATAAGATGAATAGTTAAATTTGATATTATTAAAAATGTCAAATTTTTTAAATGTCACACCCGAAATTTCTTATTTCAGGATGTGAAGAGTTTTACACCCTTTCGCATACTCTATCCACTCAAAAACCAAAGAAATTACACTCAAGCTCCCAAAAATCTCTTATCCTTCAACTTTTCCATAATCTCTAGCCTTTTTCTCTTCCCCACGACCTCTCCACATCCTACCCAACCCCTCAACTCTCTCAACTCATAGCCAACTCGCGAGCAGTCATAGATCCTCTGATTCCCGCCCACGTTCTCGGCGATCATTCCAACTAAATTCGATGAAATTTTGTAAGGATGTTCTCTTTGATGTCCTCTACGACATATCCAAAATTCACGGCCAACGGATATCTGTAGCATCCGAGATCTTCATCGAAATCACTAGTGCTCTCTGTTCTGGACAGGTTCAGTGCATGAATCGTTAATTTGTTCATTGTTTCTCTCAATTTCAACCATTATCTTCATGAAACTCCTGTACTATGTTGTGTGCCAGATAGTCCTCTTCATCATCACCGAAGGATTCACCAAAATTCACTTCAGTTTCTCCAGGAATACGATTTGTTCTTCAACTACCGCCGCAGGACCCTATCCCACTCGTTGATCTCCTTCTCAGGTTAAATCTTGTCTAAAACATCACAGGTTTATCATGTTCCACATAATTAGGCACATTTCTATTCAAAGATTTCCTTTAATTATGCAGCTAATAATCGGGAAGCACATGTCTTTGCAGTGCTGTTTCTGGACAGACAGACGTGTTGCCGCCGTCACGCTTGTTATCATCTCACGCCTTGAAGTTCCTTGCTGTAAATTAATCATTAGTGAATTCTTCAAACCTTGATAGCACTCCAAAATGACTCTCCAATATTGCATATAATCTTTAGTTGTTTGTTCGATTGTTTGTTTGTCGGTGATTGTGTGAACAGAAGAATACAAGTCGGAATCAAGAGAGCCTATGAAGCGAAGCTTGAAGATAATTGAGCAATATTTTGAGGCAAGTGTCCTTGATCACATTGCTCCTATTTAGGATGACATAGAAATTTAGGTAATGCATGCTAGTCTTAAATTAGAATTCTATGTTATTCCTCATAATTCTTTGAAACTGGCTCGTAGTTGGGTGTAGTGGTAGTTTATTTTATATGCTTAGCTTTTCTATCTTAGTTGCGCTTTGGGTAAAACTTGAACTACTAAAATTGGTTAATGCTATATATGTAACTTAATTATCTTCATATTAATTAAAATGATAATGACTTAGTGTATAGAGAATCTGACCAGGATAGATGGTATGGTATGATGCTCTTGAATATTATTCAGTGTTTCTGGTATGTGCTAGTTCCTGCTCTAGATTCTAAAGACCGGTTCGTGAACCATATAACCTGGCTTTACAGCGCAGTCATAAAGCTTAAATGGTAGGTCTTAGCCGACTAATTGGTTGAGCTTAGTTTAGTGTGCATCATGTGGCGGTGTAGTGGCGTAAGAGGGGGCTTCTGCGGCGAAAGTAAAATAGACTCTATGGAAGCCGTGGCGGTGAAAACTTAGCGGGTGCATATTAACTAAGTGACATTTTGTAAAGGCTTTGTAATGATTTTCTGGACACACACCTAAGAAAATGTGTAACGTATTGACTGATACTGGAATAAAGAAGGTTTTTAGTCCATCTGGCAACAGGGATGAAATCATAACTTGTGGTGAAAAGTGTGCAAACTTTTGAGAGATAAAACAGTCATGACAGTCGTGCTCACGGTTAAGAGCGGCCTGGACTGCTTCACGATTAGTCTTATTATATGGGTTGCTTGGATCTGATTAATCTTGTCTTGGTAATCGAGTGGGACCCGATGAGTTGATAGCCAGATGTTGGTACCCTGGTGAGTTTGGCAGTTGTATAGAATTCAATGAGGTCTCTTTCAGTTTTTAGTTGGGAGTTCAAACTTAGTAAATAGGATGCTTAGTAACAATAGTCTAACATTAGTGCATTAACCCTTTAGTAGCGTTTCGTGCTTATGATCCTCATGTCATCTTTTTCTACACTTTCTGAGTACTTTATGTACTCATGTGTGTTACTTTTATTGTTTTATTGCCCACGAATGCTGCTCAGTGATAAGAAGATCAAAGAAGTTAAGTCAACCAGTAAATCAAAGATGGATGCAGAAGGTCGTGTTGCCGTCAGTCGATTGCCTGTAGTGTGCCCAAAAGTTTTCTCCTCCCGCTGCCCTTCAAAACTCTAGTATTTATTGTTTGTTTACCGATATAAAACTGATTATCACTTAATTGTTCTACATATATAATGAAACTGATCCTCACATACATATAGATGTCATTAGGTTTTGGGTTGATTATCAAAGATGTAGGACAATTAAGTGATAATCAGTTCTATATCGGTAAACAAACAATAAATAAAAGAGTTTTGAAGAACAGTGGGAGGAGAAAATTTTTGGGCACACCACAGGCAATCAACTGGCGGGAACGCGACCTTCTGCACTTCATCTTTGATTTATCGGTTGACTCGACTTCTTTGATCTTCTTATCACTGAGCAGCATTTATGAGCAATTAAATAACAAAAGCAAGATATGTGAGTACATAAAGTACTCAGCAAGTGTAGAAAACGATGAGATGAGAGTCATAAGCACGAAAGTCTACTCAAGGGTTAATGCAGTAATGCCATTTAGACTATGTTACTAAGCGTCCTATTTACTAAGTTTGAACTCTCAACCAAGAACTGAAAGAGACCTCATCGGATTCTATCCAAGTGCCAAACCAGAGTAACAACACCTGGCTACCAACTCATCGGATCCCACTCGACTACCAAGACAAGATTAACCAGATCCAACCAACCCATACAATAAGACTAATCGTGAAGCAGTCCAGACCGCTCTTGACCATGAGCACGGTTGTCGTCACAGTTTTATCTCTCAAGAGTTTGCACACTTTTCACCAAAAGTTCTGATTTCATCTCTTGTTTTGCCAGGTGGACTAAAAATATTCTTTATGCCAGTATCCGTCGATATGTAACACACTTCTTTAGGTGTGTGGCCAGAAGATCACTGCAAAGCCTTTACAAGATGTCACTTAGTCAATATGCAACTGTTAAGGTTTCACTGCTACGGCATCCATAGAGTCTATTTTTCCTTCGCCGCAGAAGCCCCTTCTTGCGCCACTACACCGCCACATGGTGCACACCAAACTAAGCTCAACCAATTAGTCGGCTAGGGCTTACCATTTAAGCGTTGTGGCTGCACGGTAAAGTCAGGTTACATGGTTCACGAACCGGTCCTTAGAATCTAGAGCAGAAATTAGCACATACCATAAACACCGAATAATATCTAAGAGCATCATAACATACCATCCATCCTGCTCAGATTCTCTATACACTAAGTCATTACCATTTTAATTAACATAAAGATCATTAAGTTATATATATACCATTAACCAATTTTAGTAGTTTAAGTTTTACCCAAAGCTCAACTAAGACAGCAAAGCTAAGCATATAAAATAAACTACCACTACACCCAACCACGAGCCAGCTTAAAGAAATTATGAGGAATATTCTAAGTAAACTCAACATAGGATTCCAATTTAAGACTAACATGCATTACTTAAATTTCTATGTCATCCTAAATAGGAGCAATGTGATGAAAGACACTTGCCTCAAGATGTTGCTTAATTATCTTCAAGCTTCGCTTCATAGGCTCTCTTGATTCCGACTTGTACTCTTCTCTTCACTCAATCACCGACAAACAAACAATCAAACAAACAACTAAAGATCATATGCAATATTGGTGAGTCATTTTGGAGTTCTATCAAGGTTTGAAGAACTCACCAAGGATTAATTTACAGCAAAAACTTCAAAGCGTGAGATGATAACAAGCGGTGAATGGTGCCAACACGTCTGTCTGTCCATAAACAGCACTACAAAGACATGTGTGTTCTCGATTATTGGCTACACAATTCAAGGAAATCTCTAAATAGAAATGTGCCTAATTATGTGGAATATGATAAACAAGTGATGTTTTTGAACAAGATTTAACCTGAGAAGAAGATCAACCAGTGGGATAGAGATTTGGTCCTGCAGCGGCAGTTGAAGAACAAATCCCGTTTTTGAAAAAATCGAAGTGAATCTTGGTGAATACTTCGGTTATGATGAAGAGAACTCTCTGGCACACAATATAGTACTGGAGTTTCATCAAGATAATGTTGAAATTGAGAAAAACAATGAACGAATTATCGATTCATGCGCTGAATCTGTCTAAAACAGAGAGTAGCAGTGATTGCGATGGAGATTCCAGAAGTTAAAGATCTCCGTTGGCAGTGAATTTTGGATATATGGTAGAGAACATTAAGGAGAACATCTCGACAGAATTTTGTCAAATTTAGTTGGACTGATCGTCAAAAACGCGGACGGGAATCAGAGGATCTGTGGCTGCTCGCGTGTTGGCTACGAGTTGAGGGCGTTGAGAAGTTGAGTAGGACGTGAAGAGATTGCGGGGAAGAGATTTTTAAGAACTTAAATGTTATTTCTTTGATTTTCAAGTGGATAAAATATGAAAAAAAGTGCAAAACTCTTCTCATGCCGAAATAAGAATCTTATTTCGGGGTGTGACATTAAACGTCAGGAAGTAGTTCAAAAAAAGTCTACCACATGGTTCTCTCGACCGCATGCGTACATATCGGTAACAAAATTTTTTGGGCCAAAATTATTGAAACCCGCCGTGGCGTGAACCGCTATCTTTGGCGCGCGCATCTCCGCTCACCGCGCCACACTTCTCTTCTCTTCCCTTCTCTTCTCCTTTCCAAATTTACACCAGACCATTCCTGCGCTCGGAGCCAATGGCGCTAGCGGTCACCCTGCGGTGAGCGCGCGTACGTACGTACGTTTCAGTGTATTGCCGCGGCGGAGAGAGTTCGATCGGCTCGCCGGAGATGTCTTCATGGCCGGGGCACACAGACGCGCCGCAGGGCAGCGCGGGGGGTTCCAACGACGGCGATCCCCCGCCGCGGATGAAGAAGCAGCCGTCGCGGATCGCGTCGGGGATGCGGCGCCTGGCGTCCAAGGTGGTGCCGGACATGAAGGCCCTCAAACGGACGCACTCTGGCGCGCAGTCGGGCCTGCGCGGTCTGCGCTTCCTGGACAAGACGTCGGCCGGGAAGGACGGCTGGAAGGCCGTCGAGAAGCGGTTCGAAGAGATGAACGTCGACGGCAGGCTGCAGAAGGAGAATTTCGCGAAATGCATCGGTGAGTCTCTCGTGGATACATTCTGTTTCGGCAGCTTGAAGAGAAAACTTTCGATTTGTTTCATGTGACAATGGTTTACAAACACTGGTCGAATCAGCAAATACGAATTGGGCCTTCTTTATGTGCGCTACCTATTTTTATTGGACCTTTGGTGTAAGAATGTCTTTGCATCAATACTATATTATTGGATCCTTACCATTTTAAATAGTTCTATGATTCAAATTTGGCATTTTTGCTAGTTATACTTTTGATAAATCCATAAATAAATGTATCAGTTTTATGAATTTGGGGAGAAAATCTTCGTTGATCTCGTTTGCTACATACTAGAAAGATTCCCCATACATAATCCGCCCTGTTCGTAGAATGCCTGGGTCTAATAACCGGCTGTACTGAAGGTATGGCGGATTCCAAGGAGTTTGCAGGTGAGGTGTTTGTGGCATTGGCCAGGCGAAGGTTTATCAAGCCGGAAGATGGAATAACGAAAGAACAGCTGAAAGAATTCTGGGAGGAAATGACAGACCAGAACTTCGATTCAAGGCTGCGCATATTCTTTGACATGTAAACGTCTGCGCTGAGTGTTTTCCGTAGGACTAATCCTCATTCCTTCTCTCTTGATCTAAGGGATGTACTGTCATCAGGTGTGACAAGAACGGCGATGGAAAGCTCACTGAGGATGAGGTCACGGAGGTCAGCGGATCACAGTTTCTGAATTGAACTTGCGTTACTTTCAGACAGATGTATCATGATATTTTATAAATTTTCCATTTGGCAACGATGTACACAGGTCATTGTGCTGAGTGCCTCGGCAAACAAACTTGCCAAGCTGAAAAAGAACGCTGCCACCTACGCTTCTCTGATCATGGAAGAGCTAGACCCTGATGCTCGTGGTTACATTGAGGTAGTGCACGAAACAAACTGAAACATCTACCCTTCTCTCTGACAAGTGAAGGATCGAACAGTATTCACTCACCGGACGAGTTAATAATGAAATTCCTCGATGCAGATTTGGCAGCTGGAGACCCTGCTCCGGCAGATGGTGTCGGCCTCGGCGCCGCCCGACAAGCTCAATCTGGCGTCAGCATCTCTTGCGCGGACGATGGTGCCTTCAAGCTACCGGAGCCCCTTACAACGGCGCTTCAACAAGACCGTCGACCTGGTGCACGAGAACTGGAAGAGGATTTGGGTCGTCTCGCTGTGGCTGGTCCTCAACATCTCCCTGTTCACGTACAAGTTCATCCAGTACCGGCAGCGCGCGGTGTTCGAGGTGATGGGCTACTGCGTCTGCATCGCCAAGGGCGCCGCCGAGACGCTCAAGCTCAACATGGCGCTCATACTGCTCCCGGTGTGCCGGAACACGCTGACTTGGCTCCGATCAACCTCGCTCAGCAAGGTTGTGCCGTTCGACGACAATATAAACTTCCATAAGGTGCAAACATATACTCTTCCTTGCATTTATCTGAGCTTCCCCGTTTCCTGTACTTTTGTCACCTCTGATTAACTACCATGGATCGAATCACAAGTTTATGGCGATCGCAATTCTAGGTTATAGCGCTTGCGATTGCGATCGGATCGGCAACCCACACGCTGATGCATGTGCTCTGCGACTTCCCGAGACTGGTCTCGTGTCCGAGGGGCAACTTCGAGGAGAAGCTGGGGCCTTACTTCAACCACGCTCAACCAACATGGCCGTCTCTGCTGGCCAGCATCCCGGGGTGGACCGGAATCCTCCTGATCCTGATCATGTCCTTCTCCTTCACGCTGGCGACGCACTCCTTCAGGAGGAGCGTCGTCAAGCTGCCTTCGCCGCTGCACCACCTTGCAGGCTTCAACGCCTTCTGGTACGCCCACCACCTGCTGGCCATCGCGTATGTCCTGCTGGTGATGCACTCCTACTTCATTTTCCTCACCCCGCAGTGGTACAAGAGAACGGTATCTTCCTGGCACCCTAGCTACTAGTAGTAGTCATCATTATTTCTGAATTGTCAATATATTAGTATATCTATATATGCAGACTAGAAATGTGCGATTTCTTGTTCCTGTTTTCAGACATGGATGTACTTGGCTGTTCCTGTGCTGTTCTACGCCTGCGAGAGAACAATCAGAAAAGTTCGCGAGAATAGTTATCGTGTCAGCATTGTCAAGGTACTTCACTAATCAGTTTGGAACGCTGTAATTGTTCAGGAGAACTTATAATGTGTTGTCGACTGATGCAGGCAGCAATTTACCCAGGAAATGTGCTGTCTATTTACATGAAGAAGCCACCGAGCTTCAAGTACAAAAGTGGCATGTACTTGTTCGTCAAATGCCCAGATGTTTCGCCTTTCGAATGGTAACGTGGTCTTAGCATTCTTACCGTCTTGTAATCTATGACCTAAACTTTCAAAAAAATTTACAGGCATCCATTCTCAATCACATCGGCACCAGGTGATGACTACTTGAGTGTTCATATCCGTACACTAGGTGACTGGACGTCAGAACTCAGGAACCTCTTTGGAAAGGTCAGTTGGCCTGCCAGATAAATAGTTAAAACGGAAAAGTTGGATTGTTTGGGCATCAAACAGTTATTCTCCCTTAGATGAAATTTAAATAAAGTTGATAAAGGAACATCAAAATTTTACAGGCATTGGAAGTAGAAGTAGCTTCCAAGAAAGCTACCCTAGCAAGGCTGGAGACCACTGTTGTGGCCGAACGTGTAGAAGCAGAGGACCCAAGGTGACTATCCCCTATTTGTTTCATATGTACTAGCATATACAGTGTTTTCTCTGAGGGGTCATTTTGATCCTTTCATTTTTGGAGAAATTGAAATCTTTAGCCTATTTAGTTTGAAATTTGACATTTCACAACTTTTTCAAACTCACAAATAAGACTATCTCAAATTCATAGGGTGAAAGATGAAAATATATTCTATAGATCATTATGCTATAATTATATTCTTCAACTTATAACACACTCTTCAACTTACTTTCTTACAATAAAAATGCAACATATAAGTATGTCTCTTATATACCTAACAATAAATATATAAATATATTCTATATACAATTATATTATCTTAATTAATTTATGCCTAAATTGTAATTATTAAAATGAATTCAAATTCCAAGGATCTAAACGGACCTTAAGTAAATTTGGTAATGCGACACAAAGGTCTGGGGAAAGTAACATCAGATAATTTATCTTTGCACATCGATCATGAACCTGTCTGACCGGGTTTCTTTTGTGCAGGTTCCCAAAAGTCTTCATAGATGGTCCTTACGGTGCACCAGCTCAAAACTACAGGAAATACGATATTCTTTTACTTATAGGGCTTGGAATTGGAGCAACTCCTTTCATCAGCATACTTAAGGATCTCCTAAACAACATTAAGTCCAATGAGGTAAACCACCCAACTACTGCAAACTATTCAGTGCCATAGATCAGTGTGAAAAAAGACAGCATAAACGACGCGTTGGATTTAAACAGGAGCTGCAGAGCACGCATGATGCAGAGTTGGGGTGCAGCTTCAAGACGAACGGTCCAGGAAGAGCCTACTTCTACTGGGTTACCAGAGAGCAAGGATCGTTCGAATGGTTCAAAGGCGTCATGAACGATGTCGCTGAGAGCGATCGCGATGTACTGACTTTCACCCTAACAGACTGAATTATCCTTTCTTTCTTTCCATTGATCTGACAGTGACAGAAATTACGGCTGCACTTGCAGAATGTTATAGAGATGCACAACTACCTGACCAGCGTGTATGAAGAAGGGGATGCAAGGTCGGCGCTGATCGCCATGGTCCAGTCGCTTCAACACGCCAAGAATGGTTTGGACATCGTCTCAGGAAGCAAGGTGAAGTTTTCGATACTATAAACATTACTGATCAGAAAACAGCTCAGATGCATTACAATTATTCCTTTTTTGCCTGCTATTTCTGCAGATCCGAACACATTTTGCAAGGCCGAATTGGAGAAAGGTGTTCTCTGATCTTTCTGAGACTCACAAGAACTCACGCATAGGTCAGTCCTTTCTGATAAACTTCGGCCACTCAGGGAACTACATTGCAGCGAAGTAAAATTCTAAACCGCATCATATTCTTCGATAAATCTGCAGGCGTTTTCTACTGTGGATCACCAACACTGACGAAAACCCTGAGGGATCTTTCCGTAGAGTTCAGCCACACTTCAACAACTCGGTTCCATTTCCACAAGGAGAATTTCTAAGATCCCACGGTACTCGGCTAGTCTGGACTTACGCATTGATGGAGAATTTCCATAGAAGCATGGGGTTTTAGATGACCAGTAGTTTTTCTGGTTCCGCTCCTTGTGGGGCTGGCTGAGGCTGCCCTGCGCCACAATCCTGAGGGCAGCCAGGCAGGGACTCGGCGTAGGTTGTCCTCTGTACAATGCAATAGAGGAAATTAAAAATGCAGTTCTTCTGTAAGTCATGTTTTTCTTTTCACTTGTCATCTTTCTTTATTGGAACAAGAAATGAAGAGAAAATCAGGTAGGTCCGGAAGAAGATATATTAATGTTCTCACGCAGTTGTGTTATTGGTACATGGATGAAATATTTCAGTTCATTTATCTGTTACTTCCTACCAATATGTGGTTATTAGTAACAGTAGCATAGCATTCAGTTAGTACACCATTACATATCGAGTCGCAATTGCTCAAGAGGTTACACGAGAACCTCTTCTTATTTTGAGCTTGCAATTACTTATACTCTGGTAATACAATACTACAAATTTTGTTGTTCATTTTCATAAACCTACGCAATTGTATCCCTAAATAACAAGAATCTTGAGCTTTATGATTATGATATGGCCCCACATGTAAATCATACAATTACTACATGGTCTGATCTTGTTGCCAAGGGTCAAAATTGTTGTAGTTTCGGTTGTAAAATAGGCTTAGAAAGTTATAGTTTTGGTACAACAGTACAAATTGTTATAGGTTTCTTAACGTTACTCTTATTAAACTGTAATATAAATTCTTCACCTGACAACGAAGCAGTTCTGAAAAAAGTATACACGTGGAACATTGGAAACCATATGCGTTCGGATGTGCTGGCTGCGACGTTTTTCTGCGGCGCGGATTCTTGTAGCAAGCACTAGCTACAGTAAAAAAATTAGTGACTATAGTTCCCGCGCAGCTGCAGCTCTCGTAGGAATCACATCCGAACGGAGCCAATATAATTAAAAAAGATACGGCTATGTACACGTGCGTGGAAATAGTCAAAGCAAGCAAAGCACATCCAGCGCGGGTCCACACCTAGGTTTTAGAAACCGAGCACCATCGGTTTTGGTCTACAGTAAATCATAAAAATCGGATAAATTTTAAAATTAATTTTTTGAGCGAAAACTGTTCAGTTTTACCGGTTTATCGATTGGTTTTGTGGTTTACCCTTTCTGATTTGAAACTAAATTGTTTTGAGAGGTTTTCTATTGATTTTTTCGATTTACCGCTAGGTTTGATCGGTTTATTTAACAGTTTGATCGGTTTTCAAATTTTTATTTTCTTTTTAAATTTTTTAAATTAAAAACTGGTCGTTCGGTGAAATTAAGCCAGACTAGTTTCACCGAAAATCATAAAAGACAGTTAGTTCTCAACCGGTTTTGTAAACTCTGATCTCAGACTTTATAGCCATGTTGCTCAAAGCAGAACACTTTCAGAGCGCGTCCATATTACATGGTCAAGTTATTCAACGAATGCAGATGTTACGTTTGGTGGTTCCAAGCAAGTTGCAGGAGCAGACAATTCAACTTGGTTCCCCACCCTGATCCGCGTTACCAGAAACCAATTGCGTCAAGTAGCAATATCATTTTCCTATCTCTCGTGCTATTTATGGACAGTCATGGATCATCCACATGCCCAAACCGCTCATCTTTGACGTCCAACTTGCCAAGTGTCGAAGCTGTTGTCAGCTATGATGATTCCAGGAGCAGACAATTCAACTTGGTTCCCCACCCTGATCCGCGTTACCAGAAACCAATTGCGTCAAGTGGCAATATCATTTTCCTATCTCTCGTGCTATTTATGGACAGTCATGGATCATCCACATGCCCAAAGCGCTCATCTTTGACGTCCAACTTGCCAAGTGTCGAAGCTGTTGTCAGCTATGATGATTCCGGCAGCGGCGGCGCTGCTGTTGGTGCTGCAGCTCTGCTCGGAGGCTGCTGCCCAGGCCGGAGGCGCAGGGCCGCCTCCGAGCTGCCCAACCAGCTGCGGAAACGTGAGCGTGCCATACCCATTCGGCATCGGCGCCGGCTGCTACCTCCCAGGGTTCGCTCTCAGGTGCGACCAGACGCGCCGCCCCCCACGGCTGCTACTCGGCGACGGCACCCTCCAGGTCGTCGACATCTCGCTGGCCGACTCCACGGTGCGCGTCCTGAACATGGCCGGCGCCGTGAACCTCACTTACGACGGGGGAGTCAACGGCAACGGCACGTGGGGTGGCCTCGGCTCCGGCAGCGGCAGCAGCCCTTACATCGTCTCGGAACTGCGCAACCGCCTCGTCGTCACAGGGTGCAACATCCTGGTGAAGCTGATCGGGGACGTCGCCAGCGGCAACGTCATCACCGGCTGCGCCTCGTTCTGCTCCATCAGCGACAGGTGGGCGGGCGCCGTGCTGACCGTTCCCAAAGAAGGAAACGCGACCGCGTGCTCCGGCATCGGTTGCTGCGAGACGCCGATCCCGTTCGGCCACCCCGCCTACGGCGTGATATACCAGAACCTCGACGAGAGCCACGAGCTGGACGGCCAGGTGCCCACGGCCGTGCGCGTCGCCGAGCAGGGCTGGTTCGAAGGTGTCGCCGCGCAGATGCTGAACAAGTCGCTGGGAGACGCCACGGCCAGAACCGCGGTTCCGGTGGTGCTGGAGTGTGGCGGTGGCGTCCACTCCCGTGGTACTGCCGGGAGTGACTCCGGATGGCGGCAACTCCACCTGCCCCACGGACATGGCGAAGAGCGCGTGCCGGAGCAGCCGCAGCTCCTGCCACAACGTCACCGGCAACTATCGCAGCGGCTACGTGTGCCAGTGCCAGAAAGGGTACGACGGCAACCCTTACGTCGCCGGCGGATGCACAGGTACGTGTGCCGGTGCCGTTGGCTTTGATCGTTGTGCCGGTTGATGTCGACCTGACCTCCTGATCTGTGCATTTGTGCTTCGCCCAAAACCAGATATCAACGAGTGCGCGCTGCCGGGGTACTGCTTCGGCCAGTGCACAAACACGGAAGGAGGCTACAATTGCCAGTGTCCGCGCGGAGCTCAGGGTAACCCCTTGGACCGCAATGGCTGCAAAAAATCAAATCTTGGTGAGCAGAAAATACTCTGTATCTTTGCTGCATTTTTCCACATCATCCTCTGTTTTTGCTGTACTACTTATTACTCTGTTTTGTGCATCTGGTCAGTTTTTACGGCGCTTGAACTGAACCGCCCGATAAATTTTCCGCTTACATACTCTTTAGAGATCGTCGTTGACTTTTAACTTCAACTTTAACTATACGTTTTATTAAAAAAATTTAATAAATATCGTATATTTTGTTATAATTTTATTTATCATTAAAGTTATTTGAATCACAACTTAAAATTTTACATATTTAAACTAATTTTTTAATAAAACAAACGATCGAATTAGAAGTCAACAGCGACAACAGTTAAAAAACGAAGGGAATATGAATTTATTCGAATCTCAGGATGTTAAATCTGGGAGATCAATAACATTTTGCAATCATGTTATCAGGGTTAAGCATTGGTGTTGGAGTTGGCAGTGGCGCTGGTCTTCTGTTCCTGGCACTGGGCGCTTTCCTTTTGACGCGTACGATCAAGCATCGGAGGGCAAGACTGCTGCGAAAAAAGTTCTTCAAGCAGAACCGTGGGCATTTGTTGGAGCAGCTGGTTTCGCAGAAGGCAGACATCGCGGAGAGGATGATCATCCCGTTGGCAGAACTGGAGAAGGCCACAAACAACTTCGACAAAGCGCGCGAGCTCGGTGGAGGAGGGCACGGCACCGTCTACAAGGGGATCCTATCGGACCTCCATGTCGTCGCGATCAAGAAATCAAAAGTGGCAATTCAAAGAGAGATAGACGAGTTCATAAACGAGGTAGCCATTCTCTCACAAATCAACCATCGAAACGTGGTGAAACTTTACGGTTGCTGCCTGGAAACAGAGGTGCCACTGCTGGTGTACGAGTTCATATCAAACGGTACGCTGTACCACCATCTTCACGCTGAGGGTCCGACATCTTTGCCTTGGGAGGACAGACTGAGGATCGCAACTGAAACTGCCAGAGCACTTTCTTATCTCCACACGGCTGTTTCGTTTCCCATAATCCACAGAGATATAAAGTCCCATAACATTCTACTGGATGGCTCGCTGACGACAAAAGTATCCGACTTTGGAGCTTCAAGGTGCATTCCAGCTGATGAAACTGGCATTTCAACCGCGATCCAAGGGACTCTTGGGTACCTAGATCCAATGTACTACTACACTGGACGACTCACCGAGAAGAGCGATGTTTTCAGCTTCGGTGTTGTTCTGATAGAGCTCCTCACCAGGAAGAAGCCATATTCATACAGATCGCCCAAGGAGGACGGTCTAGTCGCGCATTTCACTTGCTTGCTCTCTCAAGGCGACTTGGCTCCCCTGTTGGATCCACAGGTTTTGGAGGAGGGCGGTGAAGAAGTCGGAGCAGCTGCTGAGTTAGCTGCATCTTGTGTCATGCTTAAAGCAGAGGACCGTCCAACCATGAGACATGTGGAGATGACCCTCGAAAGCATTCGTACAGGTCTGCAGAGGGAGACGCTGGATAGCGTGAGCACAAAGCTAGCCAAGGACAAACAAGTTGTGGTGAGCTATCCAACGGGTGATGGTAGAAGCACAGAGGAGTCAAGTCGGCAGTACAGCCTTGAAGAAGAATACCTGCTGTCAGCAAGGTACCCACGGTAACGGTAGTAACCTGTGCGAGTGGAATTATGAAAGAGCTATGTTGTGGCAGTATACTATCGTGAAGTTCCATGTATGTAGCAACAAAATGAATATACTCTTCTGATATTGTTCGACGCTTATTAATCTGAATCTATTATGTAATCTCTATAGCTTTTTATTCGTCAGTAAGCTCTCTTCATGTTCTTTGAGAAAATTCTTTCTTTGGCCTCAAAATAATCGCTACTTTCTTCCTTAAGCCTTTCATTTTAACTTCCCTTTAAGGACCAAAATTTAAAGTTGATTCTTTTTTTTTTTTTGCTCTTCCGTTAGTTTGACACTAATGGTGTTAACTGAGGATTGAAATTAGGGATCAAAATGGTCAGGAAAACACCTTATTGAAGTTTTTTTTAATATTTTTTTAGTTTTTCTATTATTATTTATCCAATCAAGTTTTTCCTTTTTCTATTTTTTTAAAAATATTTTCATATTAATTTTAGTTTTATTTTCTTTTTTACCTTTTTATTGTGGTTATGCATGAATCCATCAAAATACTTAGAACCATTTATTACTAGAGCGTTCAATTAATTAAGATGGACCATTTACAAAATGCATAAATTTAAATAAATTTTTTAAAAATTTTTCAAAAATTATATTATGCTGAATCTTGTTTTTATATTAATTATGACGATTAAGTTGGTTAAAACGGATTTAAAAATGTGTTACGGTTTGAAAAAAAATAATTTGAAATAAAAAATAAAAATGATTATTCGTATGTCAACAGTCCAACAAATAAAGTCCAAAAGAACTCACGGCAGCCCATGAAAGCTGGAATTCGGCTGAAGAGACGAAAAAGACCCATGTAGGTTGGGTGGGGACGGGCTGAAGATGGCTGGAAGTTGAAATAACCAAATTGGCGGGCCGCAACAATCCTGTTAACCCGTGTGCGGAGCGTTGGCCGTTGGCATCCGCGGAGGCAGGATCCTGTTAACCGGACGCCGCTACCTGGGGGCACTGAAGAAGCGGGCCACATCGGATCCACGAGGGTTTCCGCCCAGCATCGCCAATGCTGCCGTCCCTTCGCCACTCCATCCGTAACCTTGAGGTGAGGATACGTCCGATCTGAGTTGTTGTTGTTTATTGGTCTTCGTGGAAGCTTCGATTTTGGTATATGTTGACAGAGCATATGAGTAAATTTGGGGAATTTTCATGGGAATACCTATGCTTAATCCGCCCTCAGATTACTCCAATAATCTCGCACAAGAGATGCAAACTATCGCAAGCGTCACCTAATTTTGATCATTTAGAGGGTCCCCCTAAGTGTACGTCCTTCTTTGAGCTGATCTCGATTTTTTTTTTTATCAGTTTAGGGTCTGTCGAATAGGCAAGAACCCCCTCGGGAGTTCATTTTTTCCTCTCCAGTCTGGAGGTATAGGACCTAACCTCGTGCGTCCAACCAACAGCTAAGAGCACCAGAAGCATTTATCATTCACAATTTACATATCATTCCATCGAGTACTTCTAGTAGTCACTTTTCGTCTTTTCAAAACCAGAGCTGAGTACCTTGTTTCCAGTGCCTCCCCTGCCCTATGATCACTGCTGCTGTTATGCTGCCGTTGCTCCAGCGCGTGCCACCGCTTCTTCTCCCATCAAATTGCACCGATGTTCACATGCATGATATGGGTTTCCCTGCCTTGACATTCAGAATACTACGCCCTTTATTCTTAAATTGATGTCGTCGTTGATTTTTACGATCAACTTTAATCATTTGTTTTTATTAAAAAAAAATTTCAAATACGTAAAATTTTAAGTTGTGATTCAAATAACTTTAATGATAAATCAAATTATATCAAAATATATAAAATTTATCAATTTTTTTAAAATAAAATAAATAATTAAAGTTGAATTTAAAAATCACGACTACGTCAATTTAAAAACGGATGAAGCGGTAGCATGAAACAAGAACAGGCATCCTCCTTGCCCCCATTAATGAGACTGCATATTGCAGGGCTCGCGACATTTCTCAACCGAGAAGCCGGCGGACAACAAAACTGAAGGTGTTCTGCGTTCTTGGTGGCGTCGGTGAGTACACGGCACTGCACCGCAACACTGTCTATCTGTTGCCTTGCGTTGCCGATCAACGATTTCTCTAGTATTTGAGGTTAAATCTGCCTGTATTAAACAATGCTAGTTTGTCATTAGGGACTGCTACAAAACATTGGTGCGCTAATACTATGTTACTAGGATTTTAAGGTGTTGCCTAGTTGTTGTCTCTCTCAAAAATTCTGGGTGCTCTTATCGCCACAAAGAAAACAGAAAAAGAAAGGGAGTGAGGAGAGACGAGTAGCGTGATGGGAATTGTGTGGGGAACTTAGTGGAACTATTCAGGGTCATAAACTCTACTTTTTCAATGTGCTGTATGTGCAACTTGTTAACTCAATGCTGTGTCTTTTGAAGCTGTGTCAAAAGTGAGGATATTGCCGCTGGAGCCAAGTCAGCGTTTTATTGTGAGTTGTTTCTTCTCACTTTTTCCATGTGCGTTACGGTGAAGATGATGAAGGACTTCGGCATCTGGTGATAACTGGATCATCAATCAAACACAGCTTTTGTCTTTGCTTGGTTGGGTGCTATCTATCCTACTATATATCTTAGTAGTTCTATCTCTGGACATCCATGTAATAATTGGCAGCTAAAAAAAAGCCCAAAAAAGATCTATATCTCGTATTCGGTTTATCAGCTAGAAGCGTGTTCTGGATGTCGTAAGGACTAGCGTACCATCCAGAAATGTGCGTCTGGTGTTTGTGGAAGGCGAAACCCTTGTGATACTGCTGTGGCAATATAATTCCTTCATATATTTCCTTATCTGAAATTTATGATGTTTAGGATAACGAATGTACTGCATCCATCTCAAAATAAATGATGTCTTTTTTGTACTTTTAGAAAACAATGTTTGAATATTTGTCTTATTCAAAATATTTATAACAATATAAAAATAAGCAAGTCATAGTTAAAATATTTTTAGTAATAAAATATTTCACAATAAAATAAACTATAATTTCACAATTTTTTAATAAGACAAATGGTCGAACATTGATGTTTGCCTGGTACTGTAGTCTACAAGGCGTGATTAGGCACAGCCTGAAAGGCACGGTGGGGCCTTTTATGGTACTCTCTCCGTTTTTTAATTGTTGTCATCGACTATTCGTCTTATTCAAAAAATTTTAAGAAATATTACATATTTTGTTATAATTTGATTTATCATTAGACCTATTTAAATTACAACTTAAATTTTTTCTCATTTGAACTAATTTTTTAAATAAGACGAATGATAAAAGTTGAGATTAAAAGTCAACGACGACATTAATTTAAAAACGGAGAGAGTATGTTCCTAGCTAGAGGGGTTCTAATTTCTAAATCAAGGGAAATACTTATTGCAAGTACTATGTCTTCATCAAGGGATAAGTCACAGAAGGATAAAACACATATTGTACCACAAAAGGCACAGGCAACTACTCCTTCCTTCGCCGTTGACTTTTAATTTAACTTTTACCATTCATTTTATTTAAAAAATTTGCTCGAATATTTAAAATTTTAAGTTGTGCTTCAAATAACTCTAATGATAAATTAAATTATATTAAAATATATGAAACTTATCAAAAAAATTTTGAATAAGACAAATAGTTAAAGTTGAATTTAAAAGTCAATGGCTACATTAATTAAAGAACGGAGAGAGTATCTCCCATGTACCCAAGTTTTCATTAGCGATGTGCTTTAAAGCAGCAGTTCTGACCTGTTGTTTCATAGAGGGGTTCCAATTCAGTTTTTTTTGTCTTCTTGATCAATTTCTTGCACGTTCGTCGTCGTTGGGGGCTGCGTCGATTCTCTCATGCTAGCCGTGGCCGCACGCATGTTGTGAAGAGGCACAATGTATAACCGCATGTATCTATGCCTTCACCATCTCTGCACTTGGTTTCTTGACGCAAGTTGCAATGAAGAATGACTTCGACAGGGAGGTCATATCTATATATATAGAAGCGCAGGTCAGACGCGATTGACTTGGATAGAGAGAAGCTAGAACTATTTTGACGTTAAAACTATTTTAGCAGCTGATTTTCCCGCCGGGGCAAGACATTTATCAAGAAAAAAAGTGTATTGAGAAAAGAAAAAATAATTGCTCTGACAGTAAAAGAGGGGCAGGCCCATGCGGCCGTGTAGGTGCAAGAAGATATTATTTGTCCTTGTTGACTTCTAACATTATTTTTAACTATTTATTATATTTTAAAAATTAATAAATATTATATATTTTTATAATTTACTTTATTATTGTATTTGAATTATACACCCTCCGTTCTTTAATTGTTATCACCGTTGACTTCTAATTCCAACCTTCACCATTTATCTTATTAAAAAAATTTAATAAATATCATTTACTTTGTTATAATTTCATTTATCATTATAGTTATTTGAATCACAACTTCAAATTTTACACATTTGAACTAATTTTTTGAATAAGACGAATGATCAAAGTTGATTTTAAAAATCAACGATGACATCAATTAAAGGACGGAGAGAGTATTTTTTTAGACTATAATCTTTTATATAAATAATTTTTAATAAGACGTATGTTCAAAGATGATCTTAATAACAACAACAATTTAGTTAGGGGGGAGTACAGTGCAGTGGAGCCGTTTCGCAGCATGGCATATAATTATATGCTAGAAAAATGATGGCAATCACTTATGAATTAGCACCATCTACGATGTTCGTAACAGTGCATACAACTTTTAAATTGAGAATACACTAAGTTGTTATTCTATACTCTCTCCGGTCTTTAAAAATAAGCCGTTTCAGACAATGTATTAGTCAAATATTAAGAATATAAATTATACATATTTTTTAATTTGTTAAGTTTAGACATGTGAAAATGATGATTAGGTTTGTTTTCAAATATTTTCATAAAAGTATACTTATCTCACTTTTTAATAAATATTTTACTAAGAAATAAGAGTTAAAGTTATGTTTAGTACATTGCGTCATTGTCCTAAACGTTTTTTTTTAAAGACCAGATGGAGTACACAAACCACCTGGTGACAGCGGGGAAGTCTGTCAGTTTCCTTTTTAATTTGGACGCGATAGGCTTGAAGGTTGAGTGAACATTCCAACACACTCGAGTTTGGAGCAAGTACAGACACACTAATCTTTAGGGTGGTGCCCCATCAGTTTGATACAAGAACAATTACTTCCACAACATACGACCATACATAAGTTTGATAATCTTTAGGCTTATCACGAACTACAAGACTTGGAGACGCCAGAGGCACCGCGTCGAATACAATAGCTACAAGCGCGCACACGTAGAAATATATTTCCAATGGTGTCCGGTTCCTTTCATGGATACATAGATGCCTCCTATTATATATATGGCCCACCTATCGGCCTTTCGATCGACTGATAGGAGCTCCATCCCCTCATGGATTTGCTTGCGTTGTAGCGGCTGCTGCTTGGCGGCAGAGCGGGGGCCGTGGACAGCGTATTTCAATTTTAGGAGGAGGACGATCGAAAGGGGGTAACCTGAAGATCAGCTGGTTTGCGACTTCAGCATGGTCGGCATCGCCACCTGAAGCGGAAGCATATATAAGATTTTTTTTTTTTGCGACAGGCATATATAAGAAATCATGTTAAGGAATGTGAAAATAGTCCTCAAGTCATACGTTTCGCAACAACGTTCTGTAACAAACATGCACTTAAATGATACTAGGAAAATAATAGACATCTTCAGTTGTCACACGTTTCATCCAGGAATACAGGAAAGGCGCATGATAAAGTAAAATCTAGCAACAAAAATATATGGAATCGCCTAGGCTAATACGGACATATGGAGGGAAAATTTCCCACACACGAGTAACTATTACTTACCCATACCGACACCATGACCATAGGAAGTGGGCGTAGGGGAAGATGCTGCAGCCGTGGAGGCCGGGACCTCCCGAGCAAACACCGGAGGGAAGAGCATGCCCTGGTTGGTAAGCACTAGCAGGCAGAAAAACCCGAGCAAAAGGTACTTGGAACCCATTTCAGCTTTCTATCCTTGCCTGCTCTTCTGGATCTGAATATCTGATGCGGGGTGAGACTGAGAACCAGCTGCGGCAGGGAGAAGATTTATAGGCGTTGGGCTGTGGATTGTAGGGAGAGCGCGTCCAAAGTACTAGTCCACGTTAGAGTCCGTTTGACACCGTTATTTCTGAGTTACTTTTTGTCCGAGTCAAGTCATGTTACTGTAACTACATTGCATAAATCTAAGCTCTCATACAAATCATGTACTGTAACTACATTGCATAAATCTGAGCTCCCATGAGCCTTGTTAAAGGGATCTATAATCACACACATGACTCTTTTGATAAACTTGGGGAGGAGCGAAGGACGGAATTCCTCACAAAAAATGAATTTTAATGCACTCTGTCCGTTCACAGAAGAGTGTTGTTTGGGAGCTTAAACGGGGAAGTAAAGAAAGGGGAAAAAAGTAGAGAACGCACTAGAAAGAAAAAAATAAAGTAGAAAAAAGTAAGAGAAAGTATATGTTGGTAAGTGAGAGTGACACTTTTTTGATAAAATTTGAATCCTATATCAACACTCTATTGTAAACAGAGATGTTTTATTGTCAAGAGTATTATTGTAATCTATTCCCTCCGTTCCAAAAATAAGTGTCATTTTTTTTTCTTTTGAACATCAAGTTTGATCCTTCGTTTTATTTAAAAAAATATGCAAAATATAAAACAAACAAATTATGCTTAAAGTATTTCTAATGATAAAACAATTCACAACAAAATAAATAATATTTTTTTTAATAATATAAATAGTTAAATGTGATTTCTAATAGTAATAAAATGAAACTTATTCCAGAACAGAACAGAGGGAGTGGCAGCGTATGGTTTTCGTTCTCTAACATATACACACACTGACATCCCCACTGTAAAAAGAGAAAATACACTTATTTCTAAAACATCAGACCGTACAATTCAAATTTGAATTAGCTATACGTCTTATTTTATTTAATACCATCCATCATAAAATTATTGTCTTCGTGCTTTACCGACTAGACGACAACTCAATAAGCCGCCGATAGGCAGTGGGCTCGGCTCGGTACGAAGATGCATAGTTGTAAGTTTTTTACGCACGAGAACTGCGAGGAAATGGAACTTGGCCACTTCGAACGTCCCTCTTGTGAGAAGCTGGTCAGGGTCGGTGCCGCTCCAATGCCAGGTCAAAATTCACCACCCAGCTGCAACGATGGTTCTTCCTCCTCTCGCGGTAAGTCACCAACCGCATTCCCAATAATGTCCTGCTCCACTAGTAGTTATTTGCTTCCGCTGCGCTTATGGCGATGTCAGCAGCACCTAGCTTTTATAGGAATACTGATTTTGAGAATGCAGCAACTTTGGATTACTCTCTCTCTCTCTCTCTCTCTCTCTCTCTGTGTGTGTGTGTGTGTGTGGTTCTCCGGAATGGAAAGGATAGCTCGTTGCTTAGATAACGGGGTTTTTGGTTTCTAGTTCGGTGGCAATTTTTGGAACTAATAAATGCTACTACACAGCACTATATATGTTTCCTTGTCATTTGTTTAACTCTCCCCTTCAGGAATGCGATATTTTTTTTTCCAATTTCTATGTTTTCTTATCAAATTAAACTAATTCCTATAAAATTTTTATATTATTCTTACAAAATTCTTGGGTTCCAAATGGGGTTCCATAATACTAACACCCGTAGGAAAACCTATACGCAGGAATACAGCAAGAGAGTGGCGCCGGAGAGGAAACAGGCATCGTCCAACTCTCCGAGATCATCGTTCGAGAAATCGGCGGCAACACATGGGGAAAAGGCTCTCCTCACAAGCAGACCATCTTCCGTGTGCCCGAGGAGAGGCTGTGCGCCGCCGACAAGTCCACCTATCAACCGACGTTCATCTCCTTCGGACCATACCACCGCGGCGAGAACGCCACGGAAGAGATGCGTCGGACTGAACAGGGCAAGCTGTTCGCTCTGGGCTCCATCGTCGAAGGAGGCGGCGGCCCCTCGGTTCTGGAGTTCACACGGGCCGTTTCGTCCATGGAAGCCGATGCGAGGAGCTGCTACGAAGGCGACGTCCAGATGGAGCACGACGCGTTCTGCAAGATGCTCCTCCTTGACGCGGTGCAGCTGATGTCGTTGCTCGAAGTTCTGGGGCAGAGGTCGTTGCAGGAGGCCGCGAGCCCGTCATGTGCTTCGGCGACCTCCGCCAGCCCTGCCGCGGTTCAAGGATGCAGCAGCATTATGACTCGCGTTATGATGATGACAATACATGACCTGATGATGCTGGAGAACCAGATCCCGTTCTTCGTAGTCGAGAAGGTCTACGACTTGTGTTATGCCGGCAAGGCGATACCAGTTGCAACACTGGCCTGGGGAACCATCAAGGCCATCATGTCCGACATCCCGCCGGCCTCCGACAGTGGTGGCGTCGACGAATGCAAGCATTTGGTTCATCTGTGCCATGTTTACTTGAAGCCAACAGGCATAGCAGACGCAGTGTGGGTGATTAAAATTATACAACGGAGCAGTTGCCTTGCACGTACTACTTTATATATGTATATTTATATTTCGTTATGAATCAAATGCAGCGGCCCTCGCAAGTACGGAAGATTCCGGCGAGCTTCTGAATACTACGAGGCCGGCGTGAGCTTCAGGCGGTGGAACGCGAAGGACGGCGCCTCGCCGCGGCCTTTGCTCGACGTGAAATTTGACGATGGCGTCCTATGGATGGCGCTCCAAAGCGTCGACGAGAAGACCGTGTACATCCTCCGCAACGTCCTGGCCTACGAGCAGAAATACTACCGGACGGCGACAAGTGCCGGCGGCAGCTACGTCGCGGCGTACGTGGCGCTCATGTCGCAGCTGCTGAGCGATCCAGAGGACGTGGCGATCCTGTCGAGGCGCGGGGTAATGCAGCACATGCTGGGAAGCGACGGCGACGTGTGCGCGCTGTTCCGGGGCCTTGCTGATGGTCTCGTCTTCGACCCGGATACAGAGCACTACCTCAATCCGGTGGGAGTGGGGCTCCAGAGGTATTGCCTGTCCAGCCTCCCACGTTGGCGTGCCTGGATCGTTAGGCACCGGTTTAGCAACCCCTGGCTAGTCGCGGCCTGGGTCTTCGGTGCATCGGCCATGCTATGCACCATCATCCAGACAGTATATGCCGTGCTCGCATACTATCGTTCTTGAATGCACATGCAGCTAGAACATGACTGCAGCTTTCATCGAATTCTTATAGCTTCTGTTTTTGTTCCGGGTCAATTAAAAGTTCTAGTTTATCAAACCGGACATTTTCATTTGGGCAAAGACAGTACACTACCTATCCTTCTATCAATCTTTCGTCTTGTGAACTTGAGAAAAAAATTTAATGTGTGAAACTATGTGTGGTAGACCTGTTCTAATTATTATAAAACCTCTGGAGGTTAAATGTTCTTTTGAATATGTGAAGTCTGGGAAACCTGAAGTTGTGGTTTGCCAGACAACATATATGCTTTCTTTTTTGATAAGTTGATGTGAATTATCTTATCATATAGGAGTACATCACACCTTATTTTTTTCGCACACACTTTTGCACCTCACGGATGGGGGAACTTCTTGTTTAATTTAAAACATGTGCAATAAATGGTATTCTAGATCAACATTTGATTTTTCATTCAATATGCACATTCTTAAGGGGAGCTTAACCTATATGCATTCAAAATCTTTTATCAAATATCATTCCGAACTTTTAATGTATTGAATGCAACATAAATACAAATAATTGTGATATATATAACATTGAAAGCAACTGACTTATGCGCTCACAGATCGATGCCCCTCCTTTGCTTAAAGCTAACCTTGACTATGTACGAATACAGTTGAGCTAAAGCATTCTAGAACTCTTCGTAGTCTATGTTTGAGGATGTGTGTTTTGTGAGAAATCCAAAGTGTTGTTTATAAATTTTAAATTGAGAACTGGAGAGTAATCCCATCCTCAAGGGCCCACTTGAGTGTTCTGTTGCAATCTGTGAAACATGTTATACTCTTGGAGGCTACACCTCCTGGACACTTACACCGTTGGATTTGCTAATCTACGGTTTCATAACATTGGCTATATTATCATGCTATGTGTTATAACACTATATTTTAATTTTACAGTAGACTCTTGATGTTAGGTACACTTTGGTACAAACCTAGTCCAAAAGACACTAGCCGGCGACCAGAACTGCCAATGACAAGCCACCGGCAGGCAGTGGGCTAGGTACGGGAATGAATGGCTTTTTTACAACCACGGCATCCAAATTAACCTATAAATATTTTCTATTTTTTATGTTTTTACTAGTAATTTTTTGTGTGAGTTGTGTTCCCTCCTTTCCAAAATAAATTTTATTATAGATTTTTAAACATTAATCTGTGAACATTATTATTTATGTATTGTAAATATAGTAAAAATACTGTTTATATAAGCTATTTTCACCCGAGCTAAATAAGTTATATTTTAAACATTTCTCCTTTATGCATTGTAGATAGTATTTCCTCCGTCTCAAAATAAACGTCGTTTTTATTTTTTAAAATCAACATTTAACCATTCGTTTTATTTAATTTTTTTAAAAAATATATAAAAATAAACAAGTCAATTTTAAAGTATTTTTAATAATAAATCGGTTCATAATAAAATAAATATTTTTAAATATTTTTTTAATAAAATAAATAATAAAAAAGTAAAAATCTAAAAAGATATTTATTTTAACAGAGGATAAGCTCCAACCGGCAAAAGAAACGACATACAGAATACCAACTCAGAATCACTGTCAATCGAAGTCATTGCTGCATGACATGAATAGCAAAACAGGCAATCAGGCATATCAATGCCAGGGCAATTATCACAGTACTCGAAACAGTGGCGCCCGAGACCTGGTGAACTGGCAACGAGTCAATTCAAGCGCAGTGGGCTCGGCTTTTAGTACGCCATGCATCATGGCTTGTCGCAACAAAGCTGCCAATGACAAAACATCCACTGTCGAACTCATTATTGCTTGACGGGAATATACACCTTTTGAAAATTCCAAGCTGACAAAATATTGACTCGACGTCAACAAGCACGGACCGTTTGGCCTGTTTCTGGATGCTGCTCCGCCAGGGCCCGGCGCGTCCTCCGGTAATTCATCGCATGGGAAAGTACGAAGAAACATGCCATCAATAATTTTTAAGTTACTTCTCTGCCATTGAGTCACTTCGTTTGAAAAAGACTTTTACAGAAATTTTATAAAAATTAATTTAATTTTATAAAAAAAATTAGAAATTTTTTTTTCGTTTCAAACGGAGTCTTAGAAAATTAAGTAAAATAGTAATGAAACTGGATAGAAAATTTAGGAGACCGATCAATCTATTTTTATTGCAGCCTACTCTAAAAGTGATCTTAAGCCACCATCCATTTTTGGTATAGCACTGTGATTTCTTTAGAGCAGGTCGATACAGTGTTTACGTGTCGTCCATTGCGATTCGTGGCTAGCCGAGCGCTCTACTTGGGAAGATTGGTCATGATGACGTTATCTATATGTGCAACACTTTAAAGAATCATATCTATTGTGATTGTTTACTTTAGTGTGCACTAGTTTAGTTAGCTGTAAAGTTGATTTGTTGTTCTTGTAAAAACAAAAAAAAAATTGCTTGTTGCAACTAGATGAAGCAACAGAGTTGATACTTATTAATATAGAATTAGATGTGCTTGGCATGCTGAAAAGCTGCAATGGGTTTATCTGGTTTACTGCTTGGACAACTGAACTAAAAATATACATGTCTTGTTGTTCATAAAAATGCAAAATTATCATTTTTTAGTCCGTAGATTGATCCAAAATTATCAAATATAAATTAAACCTATTGCATTTAAAGCATCTCCTAGATCTCCCTAATAAAAACCTTATACTTCCTACGATTAAAAAAAAAATCGTTTTGAACAATATTTTAATCAAACATTGAGAATATAAACACAAATACATTTTAACTTATTAAGTTTAAAAATATGAAAATCATATAAAAAATTTATCTTTAAATTTTTTTAAAAAAATATAAATACATTACTTTTAATAAATATTTTATAAAAAATAAAAGTCAAAATTATACATTAAAAACGGTATCGATGTCCATAACGACCTACTCTGGGTACCCGAGGGAGCCCTATTAGTGCACTGTCGAACTCATTGATGGGAATATATATGTTTTTGTCGCAACAAAGCTGCCTACGACCATGTGACTCAGAATATCCACTATAGTCGACGGGAATAGCAACACCTTTTGAAAATTCCAAGCCGACAAAATATTGACTCGGCGTCAACGAGCGCGGACCATTTGGCCTGTTTCTGGATGCTGCTCCGCCAGGGCCCGGGGCGTCCTCCGGCAATTCATCGCATAGGAAAGTACGCCATGCCATCGAAACTAGTAGTATTTAAGTTACTTCTCTGCCTTCGAGTCATAATGGTTTACAAGCTACTACAAGAACTACTGCCCTCTCTCTTAAAATATATAAGTATTTTTAAATTTAAATAAAATCAAATTTTTTTAACTTTTACTAATAATATTTAAAAAATTACATAATTTTTAATATAAAAATATACTTTTTATTAATCTTATTTCATTATGAATTAAAAAAAATATAATTTTTATATGATTAAATACTATTAAGTATATATTATTAATAGTCAAAGTGATAAAAGTTTGACTTTAATTAAATCTAAAAATACTTATAATTTTTTTGTCTAGTTTTTCTTTCATAACATTATACTTATACATACAGGTGATTATGCTCCTTTCATGCCATTATAATATTACTACTATAAAAAAATGATGTCTTTTAACTTTCAAGACATCATGTTCGACTTTTCGTCTTATTCAAAAAAATTTATGAAAATATCATTTATTTTATTGTTAAT
>BCLH01000541.1:112356-125405 GCA_001602315.1 Zoysia pacifica | reverse complement strand
AAACAAGAGATAATCTTCAATAACACACTTTAGATAAGTATTGGTTAACTAAATAAGATGAATAGTGGCAAGTGGGGAATGAATTCAAAACCAATACTTCCTCTGTCCCACTATAAAGTGACTTTTTTGTCTTTTTCAAATCAACATTTGATCGTTTATTTTATTAAAAATATTTATAAAAATACAAAAATAAATAAGTCAGACTTAAAATACTTTTAATAATAAATCATTTCACAATAAAATAAATAATACTTTCATAAAAATTTTAATAAAACGAGTGGTCAAAGGTTGATTTCAAAAAATCAAAAACTTAATTTGTAGTGGGACAAAGAGAGTAGCAAATAGGACCTTTGAACACTTTTCGATGGGTTGTGATCAATTATGCTATCTATCAATAATAGATAAAGAATTTTCTCTTAAGAAATCGTCGACCCATGGAAAACGCATGGTGACAGTTCGAAAAATTGAACTTGCTATGGAGAAGTCAGATTAGGATCAAGCTAACTTTCTACTATTTATTTTAGATTATAAAAGGGCCCATGGGCCTAGCGCTTTTACCTCCCCTACCAGAGACCAAGCTTGCTGGTGATGGAGCAATGGAGGCGGCACGGGGTAATGGTTTCAAAAACCATTTAAAACTAGTCAATTTTTATGAAAACTAGTGAAATCAATCTAGCTCGATTAGCAAAACCGATTATTTTTCCAAAAACCAAACTAGTATACTATAGCAAAAATAATTTTTAATCAATTTTATTGATAAACTACTCAGTTTGGAGCACTGTTTAAAATAGGGTAGTTTACGATTTTTGAAACCCTGCATGGGACTGGTTCGTGGGGGCAACATTGTGAGAGAGATAGAGAAGTGGAGCGCAAGAGATTAGAGAGGGGAAAATTAATGGATGGGCTCAACAACAACTGTCAAATGGCATGCAGTGAGGGCCCCTATTCTCATGGTATATCTGAGCATTCGGGCTATTGTATTTGAGCTGAAACGAAGCCCACAACATTTGGCCCGGCCTGGGCACGCCACAGCCCGGTGTGGCACGGTCCCATTATGGCATGGCCCCAGGGAGGAGGGTTGTGCTTGTTCCATCACCCAGGCACGTAGAGCGCACTATACCACGGTTCACTATATGCGATTTATTATCAGTCGCTCAAGGCACCTTCAACGACTTATTATCAGTCGGTAAAAGTCTTTATCAACATATGGCATCAGTCGCTATAAGTGATGTCGGTAAAATCTTTACCGACCAACATCCTTCTTACCTACCGATCATTGGTCGAAACAGCTTTACCGACCAACAGTTCGATGCTATTAAGAGTTTTACGACTGATAGTGCGACGGTAGTAATACAATTACCGACAGACCATCTGCTGCTAATCATGAAAATGTGTATCAATTAAAACTCAGAATTAGCAATTATAATCAGCAGTAACTATCATGAGAAGCACTCTATATATATTATTCCTCGAGATCAGATCATGGCACACATAATTCACACATAAAAAGATATAATTCACAAAATGAAGCTATGTAACAAGTCATCCATTTAGCATCACATAAACATTGAGTACAAGTTACAGCCTTACAAAATACCCATCTTATCACCATGGTTACAGTAGCAGATTTTACATTACAAAAGGCATCATTGAAGCCATATACCATCATGTCTATTTTCTCCATGATTTGTATACCATTAGACACAAGTTACTTACAAAAGAAACTATATCCAAAAGAACAAGCACGCTAGCTAGCTGCTGCTGTAGTTACGCAAAATGTTAGTTGGTCATCCATTCAGTGCTTGCTTTCAACGCCGAGCATTGCCTGAAAATAAAGATCACCCTTGTCAAGTTGGTTAGTTGCTGCATACAAAAGAAAAGAAAAAATATAAAAATCACCAAGCTAAAATATATGTTGACAAACAATCTTGTAAACTTATATTTTAACTCTTGTTCTCCTATGTAACCAGAAATCTTGTTGTTTGAGAGTGCATATTTCATCTCATTTTAGAGTGCGTATCAAACTTATACCGACTTATGTTTTTTATGGTACTAGCTGATGTTACCAAGCAAAACTTGTTATAGAGATTGTAAGTAATGCACATCTACAGAAATGTACAAATGAAAATTAGCTATTGTTCATGGTACTAGCTAGATGGCTATGTGAACAATTATCCATATTTCTCTATACACTACAGTAGTGTCCAAGGTGAAATACCTGAAGTTGGTGGCGTCACTGCCTTGTTGCAAATCTTTAGCTGTCAAAAAATAGAATGATTACAAAACTGCAGTCACTAATAAATCAAAACAAGACAACATTTAAAGTTCAGTGTATTACTTTCTTGTATGGCCATGCAATCGACATCATGTGAGTATCAGCCATGGTTTCCATATCAGCATAGGGACGAGGCATAATCGCATCTTTTTTCAGCACACAAGTCACAATAACTTAACAAAATTGTGTTCCAATGGGCTGACCTCCTGAGTATGGTACTCGGTTTAGTAGAAACAATGTTTCTTTTGGCAACAGGTTGGTCGGACCTCAAAAAGGCATATAATATGACATCTTTTCCAACCTAGTGCATAGGATTAAAGAGAAGTGTTTCCATCCATTCAAAATTTTTGAAATGATATAAATATAAAGTATGTGCGAAGGATGAGAAAATTACAAGAGCATCATGTTCTGAGCGAGGAGCATCATGAGTCATTGGAGTGGTTGAAAACTGCCTTGCACACTTCGACGAGGCTGCACCATGTATGTGAACATAGAAAGTGTCAATATCCTCATCACAGTTGTAACGACCGGGATTTTTCTTACCTTTCGATAGTCCCGATCTTCCGTGACCTTGTCAATCCCAGGAGTTTGGCAAGCATGACATCACAAGCGATCAATCAAGAAACCATAACAGAAATATTAAACAAAAAACGAGAATAGAAAATAGCAAGTCAAAGTGAATTTATTAAAATAAAATCCTCCTAAGGGAAGCATCGACACGCAGGCCGAAAACATTTCAGAGCAGATAGATCACTATCGAGAATCCAACAAAAACAGCAACGGAAGCATCAATATGGCAGCAGTAGTGAACCTCCTCCACACAGGCTAGCTTGAGCGCAGGAGCAGACTTTACGGTTCGTCGGAGATGTAGTCGAAGTCAAAACTGAGAGTATCCTTTGAAAATAACAAATTAGAAAGCCGTGAGTACGAATACTCAGCAAACTGCGTACTACCTAACAACAATATATGCATGCAAAAGGTTTCAAGGATAAAGGCATGGCTCAAGTGCTAAATGCAAGTTTAAAACATTTTATCTTATTTAAAGATGCAAGAAAGCTTTATTTTAAAACTGTCAAATTTTATTATCTTACCCGCAGGGATCTCCGTTATCTCGGACGGTGTTCGTTTTAAATACCAGTGTAATTTTCACACTCGGCCACAGTTCTAAAACCGGAGTCCAAAACATTTTAAAATAGGAGGAAGAAAAACAAAACTACTCAACGAAGAGTACAACTCAAGGGATGTTATTCCAAAAAGACATGGCAATGCGCATCGATTAAAACTCTGCAAAGGTTATGCACCTAGACCCACGAGAAGCGTCATCAAGAACTACCGTTCTAGTCCTGACGAACACACAAGACCCGTCTACAAGTTTTAACTAGCACTATCCGTCCTCTAGAATAGGGATCCCAAAAGCCTACGCAATCGGGTTTTGAAGCTATGAAGAGCCAACCACTGATCAGGTGGGGTATCTCGATCTCATGTGGGGAGTCAGAGTTCTACATCACACTAACACAATGCTACCAACCCACGAGTAAACAACCAGTCTCGATAAGCTTTAAGGTCAAGCCAACTGCCCATATAAGATAACGTGATGTGCATGGTTGTCAACTGAGCGTACAAAGCTCGAAAGACTCGGTCCTTAATTGCTGAGGCAGGCACCATTTCCAACCTCAACGCCAACAAGTCTCACAGAAAAATCTCAGCCCAGATCTTTCTGTTGTACCCGCAACAGGTACGCCCCCAGGGACTTTCCAAAAGTCCTCCAGCTCCTCATACTCCAACCTACCCTGCTAAATAGTTATGTATAGTTATTTGCAAAACTCATACATTTGAAGCACAGTTCAAAATCATTTAACACATTCTATTTTTTATAGTGATAGCTGTGAGATAAAAATAAATGCGATTAAACATGACTAAGCATAAAAATAAAATAATTATTCTAAAGCAATCTTAGGGCACATATTTGTGGAACAGCAAATAGGCACGGCTTAAAAATATTGCTAGTATATTTTAAAATAGTTGGCATGCAAATTAGAGTTGCAAACAAAACATTTAGTTTAAAATACTAGGTACAAAGTGATCAAAGAACGCGGCTTGCCTGGCAACTCGGGATCGAAGTCAGGATCCGAGTTGACGAACTAAGCTGGCTCGCGGAACTCCTCGGGATCAGCAGCGAGTCACAACACGAACAGGAGTCAGACACTAGGTACATGACAAATAAAATCGGAAATTAAATCTAAATTGAAACTATTAGGCTAAACATGCGCAAAATATTTCCTGGAACAATCCTACATGACATCGCGATGAGACAAATTAACAGAACAATTTTGAGAATAATCGAAGATCAAACGGAGTTCCCCAAAAATTGTAGACGATCTAGACCACAAAGATTTAGATTAATCGCAGAATAATTAATCACAAATAAATTAGCAATTAATCGGAGAGGGAAAAGGAATTTAAGAGAGAGGAATTAATCTCACCGAGATCTGGAAATTGAAGATGAAAACCGAAGATCGGTGCTTTGAAAAATCGGAGCGTGGAGAAACCGGAGCCGGCTACTGGAGATCTGGAACCAATCAGAGACGGTGACGTGCCTCAGCGGCTGAAGACACGTGGTGACGGAAGACGGCAGCAGGTTCCACACCGGAGTCGACGCAGGCACGGACTGGAGGACGACGCGAAGACGCGGAGATCCACGTGGAGCAGAGCGGGGCAAGCCGACGGACGACGCGGACGGCTCGATGCGGCACGGACCGGAGGAAAAATCAACGCGACGTGGAAGCGCAAGCGACGAGGCTGGCCGACCGACGCGCTGGAGTGGCACGAAACTCAAGGTTGACAGTGACGCGGGCAGGAGACTAGTGCGGGAGGTGAGGTGGAGCAGGGCGATGCGGGAGCGCGCGGCTGGGGCAGCGGCTCGCTGCACGTGCGACGAGGAGGGAAATCGAGGACGGCTCGTCGCGCGCGGCTGGATCCAGCGGACGGAGCGGCGCATGCGGAGATCACAACGTGCGGCGGCGGGATTGAGGAGGCAACGCAGGAGAGGAGCGGCATGTGGAGACGGTTACAAGATTTTTTTGGAAAAAGGGAGGAAGGGGATAAGAATGGGAGAGGGTTTTTATAAGAGAAATTAGTGGGGAAGGTTAAGAATTAATCTGAAATATTAATTAAAAATTATGAGATAAACAAAGGCCGAAAAAAGAAACAATTAGAGAAGATATATTTAGGGATCCGAAAATTAATTAGTAGATTCCGGAAAATAATTTTAACCCCAACATAAATTACGCAGACTAAATTATTTCGGCACCGGAACAATTTAGATAAAAGGATTTCGAATTTAGACGGAACGAAATTCGGGACAAAAGATATTTGAACGGAATGAAAATTGGGATAACTCATCGCTTTATTAATTCGAAATTTCGAGATGTTACAGACTCCCCCATTACAGGATCTCGTCCTCGAGATCAAGGAGCGGACTTAAACAGATAGGGAAACTCTTTTCTCGGATCATCCTCCTTCTCCCAGGTAGCCTCTCGCTTAGTGTGGTTGCTCCACTGAACTTTGAGAAACTTGATCTTGGACCTCCGCGTTTTTTTAAACGCCTCATCAAGAATTTTCACTGGGTACTCCAGGTACTCGAGCTTGTCTTGAATATCCAAAACATCAGGGACAATCTGCTCCTTCGGCATTCGAAGACACTTCTTCAAGTGAGAGACGTGAAACACCGGATGCACACCCGCAAGCTCGGATGGCAAGACCAACCTGTAAACAAGCTCACCGATCTTCTTGAGAATCCGAAAAGGACCAACAAACCTCGGAGCCAACTTTCCTCGGACATAAAAGCGACGCGTGCCATAAAGGGGTGACACCTTGAGATACACCCAATCATCAACCTCGAAAGAAAGAGGCCTCCTTCTCTTATCCGCATAACTCTTCTGACGACTCTGACCAACCCAGAGATGCTCTCTGATCTTTTCAACCTTCTCTTTAGCAGCTCTGATGGAATTAGGACCAAAGAAAAACCTCACACCAACCTCTGACCACATGAGCGGGGTACGACATCTTCTACCATACAACGCCTCAAAAGGTGACATACCCAAATGGCTTAAAAACTATTGTTGTAAGAGAACTTCGCAAAAGAAAGACTGTCCTCCCAACTCTGCCCATAGGTGATCACACAAGCCCTCAACATATCCTTCAGAATCTGGTTCACACGCTCTGTCTGACATCTGTCTGAGGGTGACAAGCTGAACTGTACACTAAGTGTGTACCCATAGCTTCATACAAGCTCCTCTAAAATCTCGTGGTAAACTGAGTCCCGCGATCAGACAGAATGCTCCTCGGTGCACTATGCAACCTCACGATGTGATCAATGTATAACTTGACCAACTGATCAACTGAGTACCTCTCATTCACAGGGATGAAATGAGCGGTCTTAGTCAATCGATCCACCACCACCAAGATAGCGTTATGATGGCGAGACATCAACGACAAACTCGTGATGAAGTTTATACTAATGTCATCTCATTTCCAAGAAAGGATCGACAACGACTTCAGCAATCCAGCCGGTCTTCTGGTGCTCAGCCTTAACTTGCCGACAAACATCACACAAGGCAACATACTAAACAATGTCTGTCTTCATGCCAACCCACCAGAAACGAGTTCTCAGATCTTCGAACATCTTGGTGCAGCCTAGGTGGATAGAAAACCTCGAATCATGAGCCTCTCTCAGAATAGCATCCCGCAACTCTAGAACTCTTAGAACATAGATATGGTCTTTAAACCACAAAGCACCCTGCTGATCCACACGAAAACCCGGTGTTTTGCCTCTCCTTATCTTTTTTAAGATCGACTGAACCTCTCTATCATGCTTCTGAGCATACTTGATCTCCTCAATCAATAACGGCTGCAACCTAAGCTCGTGCAAAAAACCATGAGGAACAATCTCAACTCTCAAACTGGTCAGATCTACAAGAATCTCTGACTGCCTAGACATCAAAGAAGAACAATAAACCTTGCGACTGAAAGCATCGGCCACCATATTGGCTTTACCCGGGTGATAGTTGATGCTAAGATCGTAATCCTTAATCAACTCAAGCCACCTCCTCTGCCTCATGTTCAGCTCTGTCTAGGTGAAGATGTACTTGAGACCCTTGTGGTCAGTGAAGATCTCACATCTGTTGCCGATCAGATAGTGTCTTCAAATCTTCAAGGCATAAACAACTGCTGCCAACTCAAGATCATGCGTCAGATAGTTCAACTCGTGCTTCTTCAACTGCTTCAAAGCATAGCACACCACCTTCCTGTTCTGCATCAGCACACAACTCAAACCCTGATGAGATGCATCACAAAAACCTGAAAATCCTAGTGAATATCCCGCAAGGTCAAAACAGATGCAGAAGTCAACCTCATCTTCAGCTCTTAAAAACTTCTCTCACAAGCATTTGACCAAACAAATAGCACCCCAACTGAGTCAACTCGGTCATAGGCTTAGCAATCCTAGAGAAGTTCTCAATGAATCAACGATAGTAACCTGTCAATCAAGAAAACTCCTCACCTCAGAGACTGACCTTGGAGACTTCCACTTCACAACAGCCTTGACCTTTTCAGGATCAACGGCAACTCCCTCAGCTGTGATAACATGACCCAGAAAAGCAACCTTCTCAAGCCAAAACTTGCACTGCTGAACTTGACATACAGCTGATGAGACTTCAACCTCCTAAGCACAACTCTCAGATGCTGCTCATACTTTTCCATTGACTTAGAGTAGACAAAGATATCATCAATGAAAACCACCACGAACTTATCCAGCTCAGCCATAAACACCTTATTCATTATGTTCATAAAGTAGGCAGGGGTATTAGTGAGTCCAAAAGAAACGATCAGAAACTCATAAGACCCATAGCTCGTCACGAACGAAGTCTTCAGAATTTTAGAAGGACAGATCTTCAACTGGTAATACCTCGATCTCAAATCAATCGAGAAAAAGAACTTCGCACCCTTCAATTGATCAAACAAATCATCGATCATCCGTAAAGGGTACTTATTCTTTATTGTCGCCTCATTCAAAGAACGATAGTCAACGCACATGCGCATTGACTCATTCTTCTTCACAAACAGCATTGGGGCTTCTCACGGCGAAGCACTCGACCGAATGAACCATTTACTCAAGTGCTCATCGATGTGCTCCTTAAGCAAAACAAGCTCATCAAAAGACATCCGATACGGCAGAGTAGCAATCGACGTGGTACCAGGAAGAAGATCGATCACGAACTCAACATCTCGATCTGGAGGATGTCCCGGCAACTCGTCGGGAAACACTTCTGAAAACTCACGAACAACAGGAATCTACTCTAAAGATAACTCCTGCAAGCTGCAAACTAAAGGTGAAACTCTGTATGTTTTAGGAGCACACACCACTCGAACACCGTGATGGTTAATCAAAGATACAACCCTCTCAACACAAGTGATGACTCCCTTGTGTCTCGCTAGCCAATCCATCTCCAAGATGACATCAATGTCACGTGAGGGAAGGACGATGAGATCGGCTAGAAAGACCACACTCTCAATTAAGATTCAAACACCTCTACACTCAACACGACTCTTATAGACTCTCAAAGATGAAGTGGTAAGTGTAGGTATAGCTAAGACTGAGGTAGGGAGACTGTGTGTAGACGCAAATGCCAACGACACAGACGAATAAGTAGCCCTCGAATCGAACAAAACCGTCGCTAAGCGAGAGTGAACCAAAAACTCACCAACGACGACGTCAGGTGACTCCTGAGCCTCCTTCACTGAGATGTGGTTTAGGCGGCTGAGCAGGGGGAGGTCCCTGCTGCTGGGGCCTCGAACACTAAAATGCCTTGTGACCCTCCTGGCCACACTCGAAGCAGCGAACCGAGGGCTGACCCGTTGTTGAACGAAAAGAGGACTGCTGCTGCTAAAAGGCACCTCTGGCTCTGAGAACTCTGCTGCTGGACTGAAGCTGGAGCGGGAGCAGTGGATCGGGCGAAGGTGAGCTGTCCCAATCCCTGCTGGAAAGAACCACTGAAACGCTGACGCTGCGAAGCTTCACGACTAGGTCCCTGACCAAAAGCTCTCGTCTTAGCATCCCTGGACCGGTCGAGCTTCTGAAGTGACACCTCCAAAGCCAGGCATCTATCAATCAGTTCACGAAGGCTCCTCTAAACACCACCATCCAGATACGAAAGCATCTCAAGACGTAGGCCCTTCCGGAACCAGTACATCTTGCGACGCTCAGTCAAGACCTTCTCAAGTACAAAACGGCTCAGCTGAGTGAAACGATGAGCGTACTCGGTGACAGACATACCTCCCTGACAAAGAGTACAGAACTCCTCCGCCTTCGCCTCTATGGCTCCCTCTGAGATGTGAAAACCACGAAAAGCGGTGATGAAGTTGTCCTATGTGAACTTCTCAGGCTCGTCAAGTATGGCGTACAGAGTGTCCCACCAAGCACCAGCTGCACCTCTCAACTAGTGAGCTGCCAGACGAACTGCCTCCTAGTCGTCACACTGAACCAGGTCCAGCTTCTTCTCGATATCTCTGAGCCAGTCGTCTGCGTCCAGAGGATCAACTGCACAGTCAAAACTGGGAGGGCGCATGCTCAGAAACATCGCCATGCGAGAACCGGCTGACTAGTGGTACGGTGCTACGTCAGGAACAGAAACACGACCACGAGGCTGCTGCTGTGACTGCTCGACAATACGTTCAAGCAGAAGCATCTGTCGGGCCATCACCTCCGCCAGGTTCGGAGCAGCTGAAGCTCCTCACCAGGCGTGGCAGCACTAGCTGGCTCGAACCCAGGGTCCATGGCAACTCCTCTGCCACAACCTCCAGCCTGAGGACCAGGGGCTCCAGCACGGCCACGTCCACGGCCACACTCTCGACCAACGCCAGACGCGTCAGTCGCAGGTGGCACTAGAACACGGCCTCCAGCGCCGCGACCACGACCTCTGGGGACAGCACCACGACCACGCCCAGCGGGTGACGATACCTTAAGGTCCTCTAGAGCGGCCTCTTTAAAACGAGCGTGAAGACGTCCAAACCTCCTCAGAGCCATTTGTTGCAGAAAAATAATTCTGATTAGAAAGATAGCATTAGCAGAAACAGAATTATTGAAGAAAATAGAAACCCAACAGATCAGAACGAAGATAACTAAACAAGCACTATTCTAAGCAAACAAGACTTCCACCAAGCAAACGACGAGATTTAAGAAAACGACTTTCACATTAAAGGTTTGTTAGCAGATTCAGAATTCTAAAAATATTCCTTAATTACGTCCAGTTCTACATTTCGCTCCTACGGTCAAGTATGGCTCTTATACCACCTGTAACGACCGGGATTTTCTTACCTTTCGATAAGTCCCGATCTTCCGTGACCTTGCCAATCCCAAGAATTTGGCAAGCATGACATCACAAGCGATCAATCAAAAAACCATAACAGAAATATTAAACAAAAAACGAGAATAAAAAATAGCAAGTCAAAGTGAATTTATTAGAATAAAATCCTTCAAAGGGGTCCATCGACACGCAGACCAAAAATATCTCAGAGCAGATAGATCACTATCGAGAATCCAATAAAAACAGCAACAGAAGTATCAACATGGCAGCAGTAGTGAACCTCCTCCACACAGGCTAGCTTGAGCACAGAAGTAGACTTCACGGTTCGTCGGAGACATAGTCGAAGTCGAAACTGAGAGTATCCTCTAAAAACAACAAATTAGAATGCCGTGAATACGAATACTCAGCAAACCGCGTACTACCTAACAACAATGTATGCATGCAAAAGGTTTCAAGGATAAAGACATGGAGTGTTAAATGCAAATTTAAAACATTTTATCTTATTTTAAAGATGCAAGAAAGTTTTATTTTAAAACTGTCAAATTTTATTATCTTACCCCGCAGGGATCTCCGTTATCCCGGACAGGGGTTCGTTTTAAATGGCGGTGTAATCTCCACACTCGACCACAGCTCTAAGGCCGAAGTCCAAAACATTTTGAAATAGGAGAGGAGAAAAAAAAACAAAACTACTCAACGAGGAGTACAACTCAGAGGAGTGTTCTTCCAAAAGGACATGGTAATGCGCATCGACTAAAACTCTGCAGAGGTTATGCACCTGAACCCACGAGAAGCGTCATCGAGAACTACCATCGTAGTCCCAACGAACACACAAAATCCGTCTACAAGCTTTAACTGGCGCTATCCGTCCTCTAGGATAGGGATCCCAAAAACCTACGCAATCAAGTCTTGAAGCTGTGAAGAGCCTTCCACTGATCAGATAGGGTATCTCGATCTCATGTGGAGAGTCAGAGCTCTACACCACACTAACACAACATCGCCAACCCACAGGTAAACAACCAGTCTCGGCAAGCTTCAAGGTCAAGCCAACTGCCCATACAAGATAACGTGGTGTGCATAGCTGTCAACTGAGCGTACAAGGCTCGAAGGACTCGATCTTTAATTACCGGGGCAGACACCATCTCCAATCTCAACGCTAACAACAAGTCTCACAGAAAAATCTCAGCCCAGATTTTTTCGTTGTACCCGCAACAGGTGCGCACATAGAGACTTCCCAAAAGTCCCTCAGCTCCTCATACTCCAACCTGCCTCCGCTAAATAGTTATGTATAGTTATTTGCAAAACTCAAACATTTGAAGCACAGTTCAAAATTATTTAAGACAAATTCTATTTTTTATAGTGATAGGTGTGAGATAAAAATAAATGCGACTAAGCATGGCTAAGCATAAAAATAAAATAATTATTCTAAAGCAATCCTAGGGCTCATATTTGTGGAACAGTAAATAGACACGGCTTAGAAATATTGTTAGCATATTTTAAAATAGTTAGCATGCAAATTAGGGTTGCAAACAAAACATACAGTTTAAAATACTGGGTACAAAGTGATTAAGGAATGCGGCTTGCCTGGCAACTCAGGATCGAAGTCGGGATTCGGATCGACGAACTGAGCTGGCTCGCAGAACTTCTCCTCGGGATCAGCAGCTAGTCACAACACGAACAGGAGTCAGACACTAGGTACGCGACAAAAAATCAAAATTAAATCTAAATTGAAACTATTAAGCTAAACGTGCGCAAAACATTTCTCGGAACAATCCTACACGACATCACAACGAGACAAATTAACAGAACAATTTTGAGAATAATCGAAGATCAAACAGAGTTCCCCGAAAATTGTAGATGATTTAGACCACAAGGATTTAGATTAATCGCAGAATAATTAATCACGAATAAATTAGCAATTAATCTAACAATTAATCGGAGAGGGAAAAGGAGTTTAAGAGAGAGGAATTAATCTCACCGGGGATCTGGAAATTGAAGATGAAAACCAAAGATCGATGCTCTGGAAGATCGGTGCTCTGGAAAATCGGAGCGTGGAGAAACCAGAGCCGGCTACTGGAGATCAGGAACCAATCAGAGACGTTGACGTGTGTCAGCGGCTGAAGACACGCGATGACGGAAGACGACAGCAAGTTCCACACCGGAGTCGACGCAGGCACGGACCGAAGGACGACGCGGTGACGCGGGGATCCACGCGGAGCAGAGCGGGCAAGCCAACAAACGACGCGAACGGCTCAACGTGGCACGGACCGTAGCAAAAATCAACGCGACGCAGAAGCACGGGCGACGAGGCTGGCCGACCGACGCGCTGGAGTGGCGCGAAACTCGAGGTGGACAGTGACACGGGCAGGCGACCAGCGCGGGAGACGAGGTGGAGCAGGGCGACGCGAGAGCGC
>BCLH01000541.1:91814-103859 GCA_001602315.1 Zoysia pacifica | reverse complement strand
CTCTCTCTTGTACTACAGAATATAGAATTATTTGTAGCCAGACCGATTTGATTGAGCCAACATGACGAGTAACAAAATCACAATCCGTGGCATCCCAACAAAATTCCCAGCAGGATCTCCTAATATCTTGCCAACAGAAATCTCGCCACCAGAACCGCCCAGCGACGGCACGGTCCTCGTCTTCGTGTTCGTCCCCACCGCGCCGCCCCGTCCCCGCCGCGCCGCGCCTCCTCTTCCCGATGCGTTGCGCCTCCTCGTCCCCGCCGTGCTGCTCGTCCCTGGTGCGCCGCGCGGACTCGTCCCCAATGCGCAGTGTCGCCCCGTCCCGGCCGCGCTGACCCGTCCCCGTCGCCGCGCCTCCTCCTCGTACCCGCCGCGCCGCGCTGTCTGAATGATGCTCCGCGACGCGCGCACCTGACACATCCACGAAGCGCCACGCCGCCCTTCCCCATTGCATGAGCGTCGTCGCGGCGCCACGTTGCCATTCGTCCCCTCGCCGCGCCGAGCCGCGCGCGGGCACAAGCGCCACTGGTGCACCTGCCCCCACTCAAGGTGTAGTTGCACGGGGCGGCGTTACACGAGTCTGTCATCGTTGATCCATCGCATCCTCGCACCCATCGTGGAAGGGACGCATGCAGGACGGCTCAGCGGGGTGCTGTCCTTCCTCCATCCTGGAAGCAGGTATTTTGATTTCAGGATCTCACTAATCTATTGCCTGCGTTGTTCTGTTTTGCAACTGAAATTTCTGGTTCCCCATTGCTGTGTTTATCCCACGCCGCTGGATTCCTTCATGCAAGATGATACGACAGGCATCTGGGCGGCTGAAATCCACTAATCAGAGGTGCTTGTAATCAACAGACAGAACAAGGTGTTTGCGTTCCACAGATAGATCAGAAGCAGGTGAAGATTTCTCCCCCAAATTGTTTTAATTTCTCCGTCAGTTGCATTACGAGTCTGAAGGCTCTGCACCCCAATTACATCTATTGTTGTTAATGTAATTCGTATGCAACGTTTGTGACCTGATACCTGTTCCAAAGAATTTTTTTTTTGTAATTATACCTTTTACTAATGATTGGAAGTATCTACATTTCAGCTCACAATCCACTGAAGATGAATTAGATCCCCAATGTTGCAATGAGACAACAAAGTTCACTGGTACGTACATTTAATCCATTTTTTTTGTTATACGCTAATTAAATTGTTCATAGAACCTGCCACACATAGAGTAAGCACTGCAGAGGTTACATTAGCATATTAAACCTTGTATCAAGTTTTTCAACTCTATCACCATATACACAGTTCAGACCTCCTTTGGAACGCAGGAATTTTACAGAAATCTCATAGGAATTTTATAGAAATCAGTTCATTTTCACAGAAAAAACGCAGAAAACATAAAAATTTCCCGCATTCCAAAGAGGCCTCAATTTTCTTTTAGGCCCAAGCATCAAGCATTAGCTTTTTCCTTAATCAATCAACACATGTGTACAGTGGTAGCTGTATTGCCTTGCTAGAGGAGGCTTCCTCCTGCTGCTACTCGATATTGTGGTGTTTAGTGTATGTCAAATGTGTAGCTTGTCGCGTGGAATCAGGTAGAAAAGATGACAAGCCTGCTTGTACAAATGTGGCAACTATTGCTTCCTAGAACAATGACATTAAAAAATCTGAGCGGCAGTTGTCTCACTTTTCGTGTATGTTTTTGTTGTGCACCTCTAGTTGAAGTAGTATATTTTAAATTTATTATTTAATAAATAGAAGTATAGTTGTTTTGACATGGATGACAAAGTTTCATAAACATATACTCTGGTCTAAAAACGAAGTTATCGACATGGTCTTTAAAGCATAAGTGTGACCTTTGTTATCTATAAAATATTTAATAAAAAGTAGCATTGGTACACTTTTAAGAAAGTATTTTTAAAACAAATTATTTTTAATTTTGTAACTTAATAAATTTAAAATTATTTCTAATTTATATTGACAATGTTTGATTAAAACATTGCGTCCAAAGCTAATATTTTTTTATACTGGAGTTGTAAGTCGAAAAAAGATTGAATCTTAGTTCTCATAGTAATCAAAGAGCATTTTTAGGAGATAAAACAATTTAAGTTATCTAAATATACATTTTTATAACATATAAAGGTTTTTAATTGTATCATAAACTTGCAAGACATAAAAATAAAATAAATTTATAAAAACTTCTCTTATATCTTTTGAAATAGGTATATTAAATCTATTACAAAAGTAAATTTGATTTAACAAAACAGTTACAGTCTATGCCATTATTCATATGTACTACCACATACTCTCTCCATTCTTAAATTATTGTTTACCATTGATTTTTATTATTTTACTATCCATGCAAAGGACTGTGACAGGACAGCGTGTGTACTTGACAAATCTAGGGTGATGGCACAACCATTCATGCCTGCTCCCGTCGAGTAGAAGCACGTTTCTATGTTGACCGAGGAAATGATTTTTTTCTCCTTTCTAATATTCACGTTAGATTTTAATCCGACGATCAATATTTTTTAAGGTGACGTAGCGCAACGAGGGTTGACAAGGGTTGACAGAACGCACCACTATCCATGCAAATGACTGTGACAGGACAGCGTGTGGACCTAAAAAAGTTAGGCGATGGCACGGCCGTTCATGCTTGCTCTCGTCGAGTAAAAGCACGCTCCTACGTTGACCGGAGAAAAGATTTTTTTTCTCCTTTCTAATATCCGTTAGATTTTAATTCGACAGTTAATATTTTTTAGGGTGACCTGGCGCAACGAGAGTTGAGAGAATGCACGGCGTTTAATATATAAAGATTTGGGGGCAGAAGAAAAAGGAAATAAAAAAGAGTAGGAAGCCTCTAGTTGCTCTGTTTTCTGCTCACTCACCAATGGCAGATGGAATGTTTCTTCACTGATGCTTATCCCTTTTTTGCCTTGTTTTAACGCTGCGTTGTTTGTTTGCCTGTCGATTTTAGACATTGAGGTGCGGTCATCAGTACCATATCTATATCGATAGAAATTGATGCATTTTCTGGCTTTATAAACACTCTAGTTTCTGTAATGCTCTGAACGTGAATAACATATCATGTAATTTGTTGTTCTTGTAATTTTTTTCTGTACTTCTATAGTATGATGTGTGTATCCACAGCTTCTTTACTATAATTCATACAATGAGAAAGAAATTCACTATTACCTGTTGAAAAAATCCCTTGGATTGTAGACCGATAAGCAAGTTGGCACCATATTAAATTTTATTTTGCCGCTATCCTTTGCACCATTGTGTAGCAAAGCAATTAAAAAGGAAATGATCAGACAATCAATTCTTTTTGCTCCAACTAGACATGGTTGCTTAATAATTGTTTGTGTGCAGAAGTTGAACTGAAGTATTGCCGCTGTTTCAACAATTATTCCCATGATTGTGAGTTGACAGAAAAAAAACATGTGCAGTTCAAGCCCAGATAAAAGCGCCTGAGTTATCTGTTTTTACTTGCTGCTTAAGGTCCTGCTGACAGCTTTTTCCTGACATTTTTTTAGAAAGCTGTTGAGTCCTGATACTGATTTCTGAAACAGTCACAATGAGAAATCTGCTTTCTGCTTCTAATGCTCACATAGCTTATGTGTGGATCGGTATGATGCAGTTATCCAGTCATCACTGCTGCTCCTACTAAATCTTGTTGCAAGTTTGCAACTTTATCTCCATATACATAGTTCATGTTGCTCTCATGTTTAATTTTCTTTTAGGCCTAAGCATCAAGCATTAGCTTTAGCCTTAATCAATCAACCGATGCGTAGTTGTGTACAGTGGCAGCTGCCTTGCCTAGCATATAATTAGCAATTCTCGTAATCTTTTTATGTACTTCTATAGTATGATGTGTGTATCCACAGCTTCTTTATTGTAATTCATATAATGGGAGAGAAATTCACATATTACCTATTGAAAATTCCCTTGGATTGGACCAACAACTCAAGGTTGACACCATATTAAACATTTACTTTGCCGCTATCCATTGCAGCATTGTGTAGCAAAGCAATTAACAAGAAAACGATCAGACTATCAATTCTTTTTGCTCCAACAATATATGGCTGTTTAATCAATGTTTGTGTGCAGAAGTTGAACTGAAGCATTACCGTTATTTCGACAATTATTCCCATGATTGTGAGCTGACAGAAAAAACATGCAGTTCAAGCACAGATGGAAGCACCTGAATTATCTGTTTTTACTTGCTGCTTAAGGTCCTGCTAGGTCCTGCTGACAGCTTCTTACTGACAACTTTTTACAAGGCTGTTGTGCCCTGTTACTGATTTCTAAACAGTGCACAATGAGAAATATGAAAGATGGTCACATTGGTCTAGTTTGTGAAACAAAAGAAGGATGTGTATTCTGGTTGTTCAGTGAAAACAATGTGGTTTTGTGATACATTTGCTCTTCTGTGTAATGAAAGATTTCGCATGCTCTGATCAATCAGATACATTAGTTAGCAATTAATACCAATCACCATAAGTCACGACCAATTATCAGTTTCAGCCGGATCCGTCATTTGATTAATGCAACTGAGGGCTCTCAATGTCAAATCATCTTATTGACAAATCAAAACTTTCTTCTTAATATGAAATGAGTTTGTACTGAATACATACATGAAATAGTATCGACAGATTATGCTCATTGCGTAGAATGTGCGGCCTTTTTTCCATTCCAGGCTGCAAGAAAGCCATAACACAATAAAAATGTGAATTATTAAAAGTATATTTCTATAAATGAAGGGTAATATCTGTACTTCGAACTGTGTTATGCAAAACGTGCCCAGAGCCTACACCATGTCCAAGGAAGGCTGGTAAGATCAGACTAAATTCCTGGGCACGTGTTCCTGCTACGAGAATGCAGAATCTGCCATCAGTGGCTTGATGGATTGGCCTTCAGAGAGACCCTGTCCAGAATTCCCTTGAGCACGTAAAGTTCAGCCTCATCCATTTCTTCTCAGCGCCATGCGCAGCTTCAGCTACCTCCATCTTTACAATTTATCCATCTCATAGCGTAGCGCATCCAATTAAGCCACAACACTCTGCTTCTCACCCATTTTTGCAACCTCTGCTTGTTGCTTCTGTCTCCTTTCTTGCTGCAGCAAGCTCTACCGTCATGCCCTCCACCTGAGACTCCAATTCCCTGTGCCTTGCACTGGCGGCCGTGAGCTTTGCCTACAAAGCATCGACCATGTCTGCCTTCAGAGGTTGCAGATCATTTAGGAGTAGGAATTTCTCTTAAACACACTGAAGCTTTCCTTCGCTGCCTCCTGAGACTGCACAGCGTGAGCCACCTCAATTGCTTCAGCAGCTCACCGCTCTCCACGCCAAGGTCGAAGCATTTCGCCTCCAATTCGGCAGAGCGACCGCCGCCTCCGCCTCCACCTCCTTTTATCCGAGGCCGCAAGAGCCTCCTTGTCGACTGCCGCCCCGTCCTGCCGCGCGGTCCCGCTAGAGTACATTGCTGAGCTTCTTCCACAGTTCCACGTCGCCCACCAGGCGCTTCGGACGCGGGAACCAATTTAGAGCGGCTGTTTCGACCGGGGGCTTTCGGGCGGGCGTGAGGGACGACGAGCGAAGAAGCGGAGCGGCCGTTCGAGCGGGGTGGAAGACGAGGGTTTAGCTGCTGCACGAGCGGATAATGCGGGCGGACGCCGGACGGGCGGTTGGATGGTGGGTTTGGTACGATGGCTTCCACGGTTCTGGTTGGGCCACCGGTTTTGTTATCTGATGTGAGCGACCTGGCTACAGAATAAGCATTTTGTGGCTAGCTACAGGTTATAGGTGTCCCCTTTAAATTCATCTCTCTTATTAATTTATTTAAATAAACTAGTTTTTTAAATGCTTATTGTTAAACTAAAAAGATTTGGAGGTGAATCTAAGTTTTAATTTTTCACTCCTGATAAACATGCAATGTTTAATTGAGTGTCTTAATTTCTTTACATGAAAACATGTATTTCGTTCTGAATCTTTAACTTAACGTTAAGACAAGATAGTTAGTGTAAATTTACACTATACTGTCTTCAAATATCCTTATATTATAATTCTATATCACGATAATAAACTTCATCCATTAGAATGTTTGTTTTCAAGGGCATTAGAATAATTATTGACACAATCTTAGTCAAAGGTTCAAAGCGATAATCGTGAAGATCTGACTGAACTTGTTTAAAGCCAACATGTTCACCTCCTGGCGAATTCGCCCCGTTTAAAACCGATTCTCACCCGCTTCCATTGAAAATAATCGGTAAGGGTCCCAAACGCGCGGGAATCTTCCGCTCCGCCCACGTCAATTTCCAGCCTCCATGTGACAACTCCTAACAAATGGGCTTTTTCTTTTTTTTTTTCAGTCCACTATGGTGCAGCCCACTTCGCATTTTTCTTTTTTTTTTCTTTTCAATTACAAACTGGGTTTTCTACTTTTCCCGGCCCACTATAGTCCGGCCCAGTACGCGGTTCTTTTTTTATTTTTTCCCCTTATTTTCTATTTCTATTTTGTAGACCTTTACTTTTATTATCTTTATTTGAAAACTATTATTTACTTATTTAATTTATTATTTTTACTTGGTTATTATTATTTTATTTTTTTATTCCTTCTCAATTTATATATTTTATTTTTCCTTTTTGATCAATTTATTTTTACTACTAACATTTAACTAATGAAATAATTGATTATTACTGTTGGAAAATTTTATTTTACAACTTCAAAAAATATTTTCCCTTTTATATTTATTATACTTTTATTACTAGAACTATTGATTTTTATGACCGGAACAAATTATATTCACTACTAGAACAACTGGATTTTACTCTTGAAACAATTAACTTTTTGGCTGAAACAAATTATATTTACTATTGGAACAACTGACTTTTATGATTGGAACAAATTATATCTACAATTAGAACAATTAAATCTTGCGAATAGAACAATTAACTTTTATGACTGGAGCAATTTATATTCACTACTAGAAAATTAGTATTTGAAGTTTAATAGTTTTCTTATAGTTTTAAAGTTTAGTATTTCTCTAGTTTTTTATTTGTAAAAATACATTTTCAAATGAAATTACTATATTTTTTTATTAAAATATAGTGCCCTAAATTTTTATTGCCATTGTGATTTAAAAATATTGGCACTATTAACTTCTGACATCCACTTTGAATATTTTTAGCACTTTTTCAACTAGTCTTGATAACTGTGCTAATGCGACGGTTAATAAAAAAAATATTAACTTAAGAAAATAATATATTAATATTAAAATTTAAAGTTTTTTAATTCTTCACCATTAATATGAATATTAATCTAAAATAATTTTGTTTTGTTTTCCAATGACTTTCTTTGGATCTTATATATTTGTTTCGGATAGATGTATTTTGTTAACTAACAATAGTCCTTATGGACCCAATATATCGGAGATCCAGATCGTCCCTTAGATTTGTAAAAGGTGTCCGTGAAGAGATTTTATCCGTTAGATTTGTAAAAAAAAAATAACTCTAGATGTATTTTTTGTGCATGTAGTTTAACCTATTTCTATTAAGGACATTTAGCCATATGTACGTAGAAAAAACTGTATTTTTAAAAAAGTAGAGATATAAATTAGCAAATTTAGTTGATAAATGTTATAGGAGGCGTCAGAAAAAAATTTAAGCTCATGAAAGAAGTTTAAACCCGTTCGTTGAATTTGGGCTCATGAAGCCTAAAAACGTCTTGGGCTCAGCAATGAAAAAAAAATCGAAACAGTTCAAACCGGCCCAACTCAGTACGGAAAGAGAAAAATGTGGCGCGCCGTGTGACACGGTGGTTGGAGGTCGTTGTTTCTCCGCCGTAAGCGGAATATAATCGGACCCTTTTTTCAAGGAGATCAATGACAAGTTAAAAAAAAGGTCCACTTTATATTAGACACAATTCCTACGTGATAATGAATGGAAAAAAGTCTTATTTCCGTCCTCAATAATTTATTGTGCGATTTTGGTCCCCCGTTACAAAACCTGGTACTCGTGGTAAACTCGTTCGTTTTTTTTTTTGTCCTTGACAAATTTGGTCGGTGGTTTTGGTTGATGTGGCATCTACGTGGCGGTTTTGTTCGATGTGACAGCGTGACGTGTTATTTTCGTTGATATGGACACTCGATTTAGCTTAGTTTTATTTTAAATTAGAAAACAAATACTTAACCACCTCAAAAAATTATAAAACTTTGTAAAAATTTAAATCATTTTACAGAGAACAAATTTTATTTTAGGACCAATTTAAAATTTGAAACATATTTTATTTTTAAAATTTAGAAATAAAAATAACTATAAAAAATAATTTAAATCTCTGAAACCACTGATAATTTTTTTTAAATTCGTGTACATCCAAGTATTTTCATTATTTCACATACATTTTCTTTGAAAATTTAAAATTTCACATTTTGAACTTGAATTCAAATTCAAAATTCAAACAGGGAGTTGAGTCATTGTTCTGTTATAAATTTGTTTTTCAAATTTTATAAAAATAAATTTGTTTTGAATTTGAAGATAGTCCAAAACAAAAGTTATTCCTCGAAAATGGATCTATCATCTTAGAAAATTTCAAATTCATTCTAGTTCGAGAATAAAAAAATAATCTACGCAGACAAGGAGTTGCTGCATTCAGCATGCATTGATGGCTCTTAAGACTACCCGTGACAAGAAAACAACGTCCATTTTGTTGAACAGCTTCTAGAGGCGAGACGGCAATCATCGCGCGTTTGTTGAAATAAATCAGAGTTTGAGATAGTTTGCCTCAAATTATTTCAAACTCGAATGAATTTGAAATTTTTTAGACGATAGATCTCTTCCTGAGGAACAACTTATTTTCAAATTCGAAACAGATTTATTTTTATAAAATTCAAAAAACAGATTTATAATAGAACAGTGACTTCGCTCTCTCTGTTAAATTCAAATTCAAAATGTGAAAATTTAAATTTCTAAAGAAAATGTACATGAAACAATGAAAATACTTAGAATTATATGAATTTAGAAAATAAAATAAAATTTTATCGAGTGGTTTCAGATGTCTTAGATTATTTTTTATAGTTATTTCTATTTCTAAATTTTTAAAATGAAATGTGTTTCAAATTTTAAATTGGTCCTAAAACAAAATTTGTTCCCTGTAAAATAATTTAAATTTCTGCAAAGTTTTATAACTTTTTGAGATCGTTAAATATTTGTTTTCTAATTTAAAATAACATCAGCCTAAATTGGGTGTTAACCTTAGCAAAAAAGTCACGTCACGCTGCCACGTCGGATGAAACCGCCATGTGTACGCTATGTCAGTCAAAACCGTCGGCCAAATTCGATCAAGGATAAAAAGACAAACTGGTTTGAAATTTGGAGGACCGTGGGTACCGAGTTTTGTAACTGGAGGACAAAAACGGCACAACTAAAAAAATTGAGGGACTATTTACTTTTTCCATTTTTCCATAATGAATGCACAGTAAAAAAAATCAGATCATTTCGCCCTATGCGAGGAGAGGAATTTAGGCTCTTCTTGTTTGAGCCAGAAGCTTTTAAAAAAGTTGGTGGGTAGGTAGTTAAAAAGCTAGCTGATGAAATTTAAATGCTGATTTTTTAATATATATTTAGTTTTTCTATACATTAAAAAGTAAAAAAACAGTTTTTAGTGAGATTTTCAACTTTTAGTTTATTTATGTAAAAGGTAGAATGTTATTTATTTCACCTAAAAAGCTAGGAGAGAACTGAAAAAAGGGGCCTTAGTCAGGTGGGATGGTCGGACAGAGCCAGAAAACACCTACGCGGAGTGCAACAGGCCAATCCGCTTCTACCCGGCACGATTCGTCTCAAACCTCCGTCGGCCTGCAACGCGGAATCGGCCCGCGGGGTCGATTCCGGGGAACGCTGCCGCCCCCCACCCCACGCGGACGCCCTCACCCTCCCTCCCCACCTCGACGCCACTCCTGTCCCCGACGCCGCGGTCGCTGTCCCCGCCCCCCACGCCGTCGCTGCTCCCGCCGCTGTCGCCAACTCGCCGCCCCGCTCCCGACGTCGTCCCGCCTAGATCCAGTGGACTCCGCCGTCCGGAGGACCGCCGCCCCGAGCTCGACCGCCCCCGCCGCCTGGAGGTCCACCGCCTTGAGCTCGACCGCCTCCGCGGTCTTCAGCGCCCCCGCGGCCCCGCCCCAATCTCCACGCTCTCCCTCACATAGGCACAGAAAGACATGGGAAGAGACGAGAACAACAAGGAAAGCAAGCGTCGCCGCCGACATGGCCGCGACAGGAAGCGATCCCGCGATGCCTCCCCCTCCACCGCCTCCACGGACTCCGACTCCTCCGCTTCCCTTTCCTCTGATTCCTTCCGTGGCCGCAGCCCCGATCCACGCAGCCGGAGCCGCAGCAGCAGCAGCATGCGCATGAAGTCTTCCTCGTCGTCTCACCGCCACCGCCGCAGCCACAAGAGCAGTGGCCGATCGCGCAGCTCTCATGATGAGGAGAGGCGGCGGCGGCGCCGGAAGCGGCGGGATAAGGAGCGAGGGCGGCGCGACGCTGATGGATCCTCCAGCTCGGGGTCGGAGGATTCAGACAGGGATGAAGAGGCGCGGGAGATTGTTCGCGACATCCTCAGGGAATTCCCGGCTGTCTCCGGTGAGCTCCGTCAGGTAGGGTTTCTTACCCATTTATACGGAATGGTTTTGCCTGAACTGCTGTTTGGTAGAGCAGTAGTATTTGGAGTTTATAAAACAAAATTAAACGGTTTGAACTTTAAACATCTGATTTTAGTCCCGAAAACAGAACACGGCAGCACATTCTTGTATTCTCAATCTTCCCACAGTTCTTGTTCCTAGAATACCTAGAGCTAGGGATGGCCAGATCCAAGAACCCTTTGGAGATGGAGCTTTGCCAAGAAAATACTTTTTTTTTATCGATATGGAAGTTGTCTTGTATACCTCGTTTGGTAGCAGCTACTTAAGAGGCTAGAGAACATAGAACAAAATGGTGGGCCACGGAATGGAGGATTGCGATAGGACAAGAACAAGTGAGCTTTGATTCGCTTCTTTGTTGGAGAAGTATTTTTTCAGGTTTCTAAGGATATTTATACCGAGGTGATAGGGTTGGGACTTGGGAGACTACGCCAATTAAATTTGATTTGTATCTTGATACTTATAATTTTTCATGGCTGCATCATTTATGCTCTTGCATTGGCTTGTGATAAAATCCTAAAGACTCTTAACCCTCTACGATTTTTGCTATTACATCAAATTACAATGTCGATCTTCAGGTTTCCTGCAATATTCCTTGTCATTCGTCTGATTGTATATTTAAGTTAATTTTTTGTTCTGTGTGTTCTTCGCGTTATTACTGTATGTTGTATGTTCTACTTTAAGATAGTTCATGAGATTTATTGACTTGCAGCTTCTCCAAATGATAGACAGTGGTGAAGGCATTGATATTTCTGGAATCTCTGACAAGCCATTAGTGAGACGTTTAAGGAAACTTTTCCGATCTCTGAGGCTTAAAGAAAGTACAAGCGGGGTTTACTTGCTGCCTCAAAAGAAAGAACCTACACTTGATATTGTTGGACCAGTATTACTACCAAGTTTAAAACTTGCAGACAACAAAAAAGAAAATTCAGTGTCACCAAATAGAGAAGAGTTGCCTTCGTCTAATTTTGACGTGCAAAATAAAAATGATATTACTTCCGAAGGGTCAAAAGTTGTTGATGTGGAAGAGGAACCTCCTAAAAGAAAGTAAGACTTGGATTCCATACTTTATTTTAATTTACAATACTATTCGGAAGTTCTCACTGCTGCAAAAATATGTATTTTATAGCTTTCATTGCATATAGAGCCCTGTTCAAATATATTGTTTGATTAAATAGTTCTGTATATGTGTTTTCTTTTTGCTTCATGCTAACTATAGTATTTGGTTTCTCAAGAATCAAGTATTAGTGTATGTCTGGTCGTTGCTTAACATGCATATAAACTCAATGATAGTGTTCCAGGACATTAGTTGGCTTATAATAGCTAATTAAAACATCTTTTGATAAAAAACCATT